>JANTCA010017176.1:14411-25038 GCA_024741275.1 Chironex yamaguchii
CAGGATTAATATGGCAGGATCAACAAAGTACGATCAACAAAGTAGGATCAACAAAGTAGGATCAACAGTGCAGAATCAACAACACAGGATTAATATGGCAGGATCAACAAAGTAGGATCAACAAAGTAGGATCAACGAAGTAGGATCAACAAAGTAGGATCAACAAAGTAGAATCAACAAAGTAGAATCAACAAAGTAGGATCAACAAAGTAGGATCAACAAAGTAGGATCTACAAAGAAGGATCAGCAAAGTAGGATCAGCAAAGTAGGATCAACAAAGTAGGATCAACAAAGTAGGATCAACAAAGTAGGATCAACAAAGTAGGATCAACAAAGTAAGATCAACAAGGTAAGATCAACAAAGTAGGGTCAACTGTGCAGCAGCAGCAAGGCAAGATTAACAGTAGGCAGCAGTAGGTGTAGTTGGCAGCAGAAAATTTCTTATTTATATTGCCAAGCCCATGCGAACAGGACATCTTTCTCCAAATGCCGACATGCAACTGCGCAAGTGTTTATAGATCATTAAACATACACTCACTTATAAAATAGAATTACTGTATTTAATCTCTACTTAAAAATGAAACCAAAATTAGCACATTTCATTTTAGCATAAACAGCACAGCCAACAAAATCACCAGTAATCATTACTACTGTAGTTTAAAAATAGAAATCTGGGTTTTTTTAGACCTTCCCCCGTAAATTGTTACTGACTGAAATATAATACTGTGCTTTAGAATTTATCCTTTTTACTCGATTGTTAAATCTGTGCGTATTACTTACCGGATGATGCACAAAAGCCCCAGGTCACGAAGTCAGCAATGAGAGACATCATTTTAAAACTACCGACTCTGTTTCACTCCGCGCAGGCAGAGGGCAAGCTTGTTCTCTATTTCTAGGTGTTTAGGCGAAGCCGCTAGGTGTTTAGGCGAAGCCACTAGGTGTAGGCGAAGCCACTAGGTGTAGGCGAATATATTATTGATAAATATAGAGTCAGATAAAAGACTAGTAAATTCACCGAAGACGCGTCAGACGTCACTTGTAAACAAAGGCATCAATATTCAAGGTTGTACGTGAATAACTTTTTGGTTTTTTGAATTGTTTACTCAAGCTCTGGTTTGGTAGAAGCTTTGGTGAAATCATGTATTTACAAAAAGCTTGTCAGATATTTACATTTCCCAAAATGCGAATATTTGTTGAGATTTATAATAATTCCCTCTTGAGACTAAAGTATTCAACTTTCTGGTTGACAAGGTGATGACTTTGGCTTTGACAAGAGATGGATAACTTTGCTTAAATAAACCAACGACAAGAATTAACGCGCTAAAGCACAACTGAATCCATCAACACCAATTATTAACGTTCGGGAATAGCACTGCTATCAATGAATACCCAGCATAAAGTTTTAGAATCCAACTGCCACCAGTCAATACCCAGGATCATCGGTAAGGAATACGAATGTGATCAATTCCAAAGCTCAAACGTCAGGAATATTCTATGAAGGTCAACTACCTGTCAAACTTTAGAATGGGAATTCTGTACATCTTTTGATGTTCGCGGTGTTAGTCAAGAAAGATGATGAGCTTACATCATGTGCGGGGAATAGCACTCAAATTGTCTTTTGGAAGCCGAATCGGGTCATGAGAGCGATTTTACAAGAAATCAACAGTCTCTCTCGAATATTAATGACGGGATAGGCAGGAGTATACTCAAGAGATCCGGGCAGAATTTTTTAAACTGACTCCTACACTCTACCATAACTATCGCCGTCATCGCGGTTCTTCAAAAGAGTACAGAAAGCTGCCTGACCAATATAGAATGTACTCAAGCAGTATGCACATTGATCTTCAAAAGCCCCATACGTCTGTGCGACGCAATAACTTGAAAGTAATAGCAATTAATTCTATAATACCTGAGATATATTCTGCTACATCCAATTGATAAAATCATAAAACATTGAGTTACAATCGAAAGTAAGACTTCTGAAGATGACTTTTGTAAAAATATTCCATGACCCAAGACAAAATAAGATCAATTTAATCCTTTAACTGTCTTATCCCTACCTAGAAAAAGATAACTCACACTTAGCACCATCTAACTTAACCTTAAGACTGGATTTCCGGCTTTCAAGTGTTAATAATCTTAGTAGTCTGTTTTCTAGTTGGTTAGAATAAGTAGTACAAATATGCTGTTTGTTTTTCACCGCCAAAATTGATCACTTGCTGTATAATTAAACACTTCACTGATTGTATCCCGGAAATTCAAGGCAAGTAAAATATGCTATTGAGGGTTCCTAAATTTTATCGGGTGTAACAATTAGGCGTTTATCCTTTCAATACCCATATCTCCCTCCACAAGCGTGTGGCTTAGTAATTCAAAGGGGGTAAGGTGAACTGTGTAAGTTCCTTATAGAAGGACACAGGGTGGTCTTACGATGAAAAGGCAAGTAACCTGGTAATGATCAACCCTCCTGTGCTTCCAAACAGGGGGTCTTTTTCACTACAGCTCCACAGAATTGTAGATACATTCTTCGTTTCTTGACAAAATCTTACGCTCCTGCGACTCGGTGTCTATCTCCGTTTCCTAGTCAAGACAATTACAAATAGCATATTTATATAGCCACCGGTTGTCTATTCTTCGTCTTTTGTATTCGTTTCAGACTGTAATAGAGATGCCTACCGTATGAGACATTAGGGGACAATAGTAAACCAAATGTGCTTTGTACCAACGAGCCAACTCCCTCCCCCTACTTTCTGCTCCCCCCTACTTCCTGCTCCCCCCTACTTCCTGCTCCCCCTACTTCCTGCTCCCCCTACTTCCTGCTCCCCCTTATTCCTGCTCCCCCTACTTCCTGCTCCCCCTACTTCCTGCTCCCCCTACTTCCTGCTCCCCCCCCCAAACATGATTATGCAACAGTAGAGAAACATCAATGGAAAGGATCTCTACTGCATATTACCTTCGTTTAAACCAGGTGTTGGAAGGGAACCTTCTCTGCCCAATTGACTCCACTTTTGTGACTTCGAAAGGCTGGCGCTATGCAGCTCGCTGCCAAGTAATCTTGAGTGTATCTTTCTAGTAAAAGATGTGTTGATGATTTCACCTGGGTCACAAATTCAGTTTCCAAATTCAATTTCCTTCAGAAAGTAAACGCTTAAAACGGTCCATGCAATACATGAAATAACTAGCACGTTGTCACTTAAACTTATCTGTCACTATAAGACGATGACAGTCAAGTTAATGATGATGGAGGTAAGCCTCAAAATATCTAAAAAAATAAACAATCAAATGAGGTCAATATGGCCAACAGAAACACAAGGATGAAAGTGTCAAATTAACTGTGCATCATTCATTGTTGAAACAAGCTCTTGAATGATCAATGAAATTGTATGTTCCTTCAGACCTTGTTAGTACAACCTTCTGCTGTTTCTCTTAAAATATAGATGAAATCCATGAAAATTCTCGGTATTGCAACAGAAGATCAGACTGACTAAAAAAGTTATTACGAACATTTAGAACTTATAAGGATGTTGCACTGCCAACATTTTAATTGTAATTGCTGTCCAATAATATTGCTGTCTTGGATTACCTTTTTCAATCCATTCATAATGAACAAGACGTGACGAAGAAAGTAAAGTGAGATGATGAACATAACAGATGACATTTTTATGGTATAAGTCATTAGCCACATCTGATTGGTTTGAGTTGGATGCTGCAGTCATTTCAAGACTCATCAAAATCATTTTTAATTATCACATTACGGTGTAACATAACTACTTGTATCCTAGAAGTGTAGTCGTTGCCACAAGTGCAGCATTCAGGAAACAAACAGTAGTTGAACGAGGCAGTACATAATACATAATACCTCAGACACAAATGGAAACCATATAACTGCTTAAAACTGCCACAAATGCAGCTTTCAGGCTACTTAGAGGACTTGAACCAGGCAGTATATAATAAACGATACCCTAAGACACATGTGAAAGCCCTGTAAGTACTTAAGAGTAGTCGTTGCAACAAATGCGGCATTCAGGGAACTAACAAGGTTTGAACCACAGTATATCAAATGTTGTATCGTGTACAAAATAAATTTAGATCAAATTTTAGATATAGACTCAAGGAAGATGGCTATAGCTATGTTTAAAAGTTGACAAGATCTAAGCATTAACATTTAGGCTTCAGAGATGAAAGTCTTAAAAAAATCACTTTATCTCAAACTGTTCAATCACTGTGGGAAGGAGTCTTAGCAGTGACCATGTTATCCCCACAGGCTGTGTCTTCTTTGCACATATTTAGTTAAAATGACGTTGGCAGACACAGTTACTTTCAAACAGCTGATTTTCCGTTTCGTCGAATGTCTTCCATCGTCGAATGCCTTCCACTTCACACACTAAAACTTCCTATTGATTGATTTTCACCCAATTACTATCCTATGGGTCACAAAAATTAAAATGTTTTTGAGATTACAAAGCGATTGTCTTACAACCCAGAAAACAAGATTTGGTCGCAACCCAAGGAATGTTATCATTCCACTGACCATGTCAAACGAACAAAGCCAATCTGATAAGAAGCACCATCAATTTCGAATCAGAAAACGACCCAGTTAAAGATCTCTCCCAACTTGTAATATGCTACTTCATAATGGACCTGATTTTCTGGATACCATACAATTGTACGGGATCATAAAAATACTCAAACAACAGGAAAAAGAGAAAGAAGGAAATATAACCAATCAAAGTAGGGCAATCGGCTGGCTCGTTGTAACAAAACCAAGCTGAAGCCATTTCAGAACATAATACCAGCAATACATTTTAAACTCTAGAAGGCAAGAATAAGAAATCATATCTCACTATGCATATGACCGAGTAGTGGCACGACATTGTATTGAATGGGCTTTGAGCTACGAACCTCGATTTAAATCTCTCTCCTGTAATGTCAGAGAAAGGGTATAGAGAGTCGCTAAAGCTATAGCTCTGTAGGAAACTGTGTACTAAACCACGAAGTGTGTTATAGTAGCCATTTCACTCTGATCTATTCTCCTTAAACTTATTTAATGAAGACAATCTGCTAACGGGCAATTCCAATACACTTCATGTACAAAGACTACACCACTGAAAGAAAACACTTTTAAAACCTATTATATTATTCTCTCGATGAATATTTTTTTATTTCTGCTAATACTTCTCGCTAGTCCAAAACATTTACTTCTTTATCCTTGACTAATATCAGTTATTTATTATTGACTACCATCAACTCTTTCTTATTGTCTTCGTAACCATTTTTCTAGTTGACAAATACTACTTCTCTTTTCTTGACGACTATTTACTCTCTTTACTTGACAATAATTAATCCTTTTACTGGTAATGATGGAAAATGTAAAATTACTATTTCTAAGTTATACTTTACCGTAACAGTCCGTTGTTTTAGTTGTCTATCTAGTTAAGGTTTCACAGTCAATACTTTCAAAACCACAGACACGGTTTGTCCAAACTAACACTCAACTCAAATTTCCTGTCAATAGTTTTTCACATCATTATCATGTCCCTTTCCTTCACGCCGATATGGTATTTTACATCTAAATTTTACACCAAGCTGCAGAGTAGTTAATAAGCCTTATTTACAGTTAAACCGAGGATATTGCAATAGTAGGTCACACAAGGCATGCTTGGGAGATTTTTTAATCTAGTCCTGGTCAACAGACTGTTTATTAAACCACAACTTAATAGCAACAGCAGTTAGCTTTACATCCAATGTAATGTTGGTCAGAAATAGAACATGGTTGGGATCACTTCAATGTGAGTGCAATGCGCTTAAGCATATATACGATACAAATACCACTCTTTTCAACAGCAGCCGGCCAACATACCTTTGCTTATAGAGTCGCAAACATTTGGAACAACCTGAACGCTGATGTTAAAGAAAATACAAACCTTTGTAGCTTCAAACAGACTTTGAAAAGCCAATTGTTGAACTCGTTTCCTAAGGACTCCAGCATATCTTAGTGACTTTTATATCATTATTATAATTTTCTTATCAGTCATTTTATCAAATTTTTTTGTAAATAGTATCTGAAAAACCATGATGGAAGATCATATTAAAGTAAAATAAAATAAAATAAACCTGCCAATGTTTAAAATAGAGATATACAAATAGGGTTAGGTATTTTATTAATGACAGATAAAAGTTGAAAATTAAGGAGTGATATTGGTGACATGTTTAGCCTTGATGTCTTTTGAGTGATTGGTGGCAATTCACAAATGTTTGGAAACAGCACAAAAGTTACTAGTAGAAGCTCTGGAGGGATTTTGGCAAATCAATAATCTTAACAGACGATATGGCTTACACCAATCAAGTAAAACATCATATCTGATCTACCATACTAGATTCTAATCAAATATGACGACCTTCTATAAAAAATAACGACAGCTGATATTGAAGACTCTTTCCTTGGAGTGTTCATGCCTCAAGGTGTCCCTTGAAAGACTTCTGGAATATAAGCAAAAACTCGATTCCTCCAATAATTATTTGGCGAAATATTCTAACTTTTCGCACCACGTAAGCCAAAGCTCTTTTCATGACTCAAGTTGAGGCCTTGGAATCACTAGTATTTCTACAAGCGATGTTGTTCTACGTCTAATAAGTTAAATAAATTTTGATTATCAAAGAGTGATTTTGACTTGTGCCTACTACGTTTGCTATACCATATCTTGATGTTTCCCAAGTAATGCAATGTCAAGTTTTATGCTGTTATTTTGTAACTTCATATCTCAAAAACAAGTTTAGACTCCCGTCAATCTCTACGTTCCAGTTTCTTCCCATTTAATGCGCGCATGACGAAATCATCCAGTTACTTAAGGCGTTTAGTGTTAGCAATGACCATAGAAAGAGACTTTTATTACCATTTAGATATTTTGAAGACAGCTATATTCATTAGGTGACATAGCTCCCACAAGTTAGTTGTGGCAAACGTTACACTGGTATCGTCTGCGTACATATTCGGAGATTTCTGGAGGTAATGATCGATGTGTTTAACAAGCAGAGGCCTCAATCACGAGCCCGGTAGAACACCGCAATTAATACTTACTTTTCATTCTAGAATTTTGGACAGTAGTATTGCTACAGAATTATGACAGAAAAGTAAAATAACCTACGGCAACACATTAAAGCTGTCCGATTTAAAGTAAATATGGAGGTGGTTGTTTGTCTACCGAGGTGGACTAACGTTCACGGAAATTAACGTCAACGCCATTAGCGTAGGAAGGGTGGATTTTGCGAGGGTAGACATGGGACAAGCCAGTGGCATATGTCTTGCATGCACATTTACCAAAAGTGAATGATTTCTTTCAGGGATTAACAACCCTGATTTCCTGGAATCCAGACAAGTTCAACTTTTGCAAGAAATACATACAGGGGGTCGTACGTGTTCGGTTACCTGACTTGTTTGTTTAAAATGTCCCGTGCTGTTTCAGGAATTGATTTATTGTACGGGGGGTAATAAATATAGCATATGGTTTTGGGTGTTCTCTTATTACAACGAATACAGACCTTGCTGATCTGCAACCTGTAGATTAACAGTGACAAAATATTGTTCTTGGCCATAACAAGGGCTATAAGCATGTACGATTGATAGAACCTTACATTAGATATCGTTTGGACGGTACAGCAAATAGAAAACGAAAGTTGTGAATTCTTTAAAAAAGAAATGATCCACCAGCAACATTTCGACCTCCAGCGTCTAACCTCAGAATGTTACGTGGAAAATTGAATTATTTAAAATTTTTCTTTCAATTAGGGTGGGAAAGCAGTATTATCCTTTACAGATGTCATATTTAATTATTCTTAGGAAATTTGACTATAGACGTCACATACAAGACATACAGGGACGTTTTCCTCCTAATACAAACAGCTTCAAACTACCAAGTTGTTTCGCCAAGAACCAGGTCACGAGGTTGCGAAGACCTTACACAACATTCTTGACTGCGTATCAACACAACAGGGACCACCTTACATGATCAATTGCAATGGGTTTTCTAAAGAGCCTTTTGCTTTAGCCAGGATGAGATCATCTACAATTTTGAGGATAATGCCTTTATTTCCATAATGGCGCAATAAAACTACAGAAAGCAGAGAACAGAATTTGAAAATCACTTTTACAATACCGAAAAAAACTACCAGCATTGGACAACTCTTAACCTATTGTGACTGCTATTTCCAAGCATCGAGTTAAACACACCATATATAACTTTCACAGTTATTTTTCATCAGAAGTGGGAATGTCTACCCAGTATGGGCTAGTAACTCCACATTTTGAGTCACTGACGCTACATGACATGTATCGAGTATTCTGTTTTTGGTTTCCGGCAAATACAAACACAAAAAGTGAAGTTTACATTCTCGTTTATTTACTCTCAAATGGCATATTGCTGCTGCATTCGATCCAATGTATTGTCACTCTAAATTAATTTCTATCGACTTTTTATTTCAAACGTTAACACGCACGGATAAAATACGTTTAATGCAAGGGCATCTATGTCTTCTTTTAAGCTGCTCGCCATTTGCCTACCAAGGGGCAAATCGGCTTAGGTCGTGGTGCAAAAAGGGTTAGAGTATTCGTTTACACTAAAAAAAAGTACTTGGGATCCAATATGGATCCGCTCTACCAATGGATCAAGCCAACTGCATTTGCTTAGATCCTGCTTAGATCCTTTCCCCTCTTAAGTTCCATCCACTTTTGTCGCTAATTGCAATGTAATAGAAATTTCCCTTTTAAAATATACTTTACAACACAAGAAAATAAGGTTAGTCGATGTTTTTGTACTTCAACTGAAAACGTCTTGTTTTTGATACCATGAGCAAATTGGATCCCATACTGTTTTGTCCTGAGTATACGTAGCTTATGATTAACAATCAACGATCGTTGGTACAATGACAGAATACTAACCTTCTATACGATCCCAACTGACTTCGAATCCAGACGCTACTACAGGTACAAAACCACTGTTCTCGCCTTAAAGGATGGCCTCATAGCCTGCCTAACCTTGCAATAAATATTGATAAAAGGTACTTCTGAGCCCATTTCAAGCAACAATTACCAAATTATAGCAAACGGGCCCGTCGTTGTAAAGAGCAGAAGTATGGTCCTAGTGACGGAGCAGCTGAGCTTGCAAACCATGGTCTCCCGAACGTACACCTCATATCTTTCTCGCTGAGCTACCGGATCAAAAGAAATGGTCCAAAGATTCTCAGTCATGCAACCCCAAATGCGATGCTTTTATGGTCGATTGCTATTACTTGGTTCTGTTTTAGCTAGAGCATCTTACTAGTTCTATCCGGAACTTACATGAATGGCAATAACTGGATACTTTTTAGGTATAAGACAATTTCTACCTGGAAGTGTCGAAGTCGATATCCAACCAACAAATGACACGAGTGGATGAGTGATCAAGGTTGAACAACTTATTATCTTACAACTACTTCTGTTGGTTCGTCTTATCCTGAGAAGGCGGCGTAAGGTTTACATCAAGGAGATTCCACTTCGAAGTTCCGGTAGGCGATTGCGCCGAGTTAACGTCAGTTTAAGCAGCCATTGCTATAAACAGGTATGGCTCATAAACTAAACAATACTTCAAAAACCAATTTGCAGGTCACAAACATGTTGATACAGAAATAGTATTAAAATAAACGAAGATATCTACATACTAATCTAGCTGCAGCAGAAATAAATGAGTAACTCTCGTTAGTTAACGAAGACTCTTGTTTTCCGTACAACAGGCAGAGTACAAGTGAAACACAAGTGCAATAAATATTAAACCTTCGAAAGGCTTACAATTAAATGGATAATTACCTGATACCAAGTTTGTTCTGCGCAGATTGATAAGGTTAACATCGGCTGAGTGGAAGTAAACAAGTCCAAACCGAGTATCAACAAATGTCTATGTCTTGAACGTGTGCTGTAGACTCATGACATTTGGCGTATATTTACAATCACAATAATAATTCCTTTTTCTTTGTTATTAAACATAAGCCAATCTTGCACAATCTAATATTATCATCTTCAACACGATCTAGCAGCAGCACTCCATTTAACATTCAGCTAATTCGTGTGCATATATTTGGTATTAATATCAGACTAAAAAGAATAAAGGTCACTATGTCAAATAGTTGGATAAAACGCCTGCCGTAAAACTAGGAGGTGAAGATCACCAATATTATTCACAACTGCTTTGCGGGTAGCAGGTTTACCCAGGCCTATTTCCAAACCGCAACACTTGAAGCAAACGTGTCACTGTTAACGTGTGCGTGAAAATCAATCTAAAACGTCGCTTATTACATGTCTGACAAGCAGGAAAAATTGAACCAAATCGATGAGATCAAGACAGAAACAAGCACGTAAGCAAGTTGACCTATAAACACCAAGTAGAAATGGGAAAGACAGGCGTAAAGGTGAGCAAAATGGAGGAAAACAACAGAAGAAAAAAGAGACAAGAGGATGATATAAGAGGAGAGGAAAGAGGAGAGAGGAAAGAAAAGAGAGGAAAGAAAAGAGAGGAAAGCGGAGAGAGGAAAGAGAAGAGAGGAAAGAGAAGAGAGGAAAGAGAAGAGAGGAAAGAGAAGAGAGGAAAGAGAAGAGAGG
>JANTCA010017187.1:6285-18583 GCA_024741275.1 Chironex yamaguchii
AATAGGTAATAAAGGGCAAGACAATAAGATGAAAGACAATGAAGGGCAAGCATTTGCCAAGGGGCATCAATATTGGTAATCGGGGCTTAACTAACGACTGTAAACTGAATCATTCTTTGATTAAGGACGAGTAAAATTTTTTCTGTGTATCTAAATTGCAATGACGTCTTCATAAAGTTACAATTAAGTTGCACTGCTAATTCTTGGACGTATAGTCGATGAATAGCCTTTCTGGCAGGGTTATACTATAAAGTGTATGTTGTTGTCGTCATGTGCTAACAAGTTGAGTCTTGTACCACCAAGCAACTTATTATGGAAGATGAAGCAGCATTACCATAATGTATGGAACATGTTCCCTCTCAATAAGATAATACACTTTGAAAATCACTGACGTTCAAGGGAGGAACTACCAAATTCATCGTTCGCAAAAATTTACAATTCTGCTAGATTTTCGACACTAAGGGCTATCAAACTTTACAGCCTATAATAACGCCTTGTCGTCTTCATTAAACCAAGATGACGTACGTTTGACCAATTGAAATTAATTAAAATTTATTGACATTGATAAGCTTTAAGTTTAAAACGACAACATAGAGAAAAACAGCAACTATTTGTTTTCGATTCAGAATAAGAGAAAATGTTGTTTTGAGTCTAGCCTGTTGCTTTTCTCGTGATGTTTATATACACCTACACCGACCAATACCATTAAAGACATGCCAGACATTATGTTTACTAAATACAGTATATAGTTGACGCACGTAGCATAGGCCACACACTGACAAAATGAGCATGTTTTAATGTATTGGGTCCAATATGACCACAAGACTTGATTATGGCAAGAAAAAAGTAACTGCCGTTCCTGTGCGATCCTGTTTCACCCTTTCTTCCCGGAGATTGTGCATAAAAAGGCGTACGATCACTAGAGGTACTGGACGCTTCACGATCTGGTGGGATCAGCAACCGTAGGAAGGACACCTAATGGTGTCATAGTTTGCTATTAAAACACATCGGGAATCGTTGTTTAGCTTATTGTGCTAAACATCTCATCTCGATATATTGTGAAAGTGATCGTGGTCTTGAGAGCAAAAGGAATCGTTACATTATTGTGATTGCGGATGACCTAGATATTTAAATTAAAATTATTTATATGATAATAACATTCCTCCGAAACTAATTTTTCTGAAAGGGCGATTTGCTATCCCCATACCGTCCCCGTACGGCTAGGGCAATGCCCTCGTGGCTCCGGTGCCCCATAAAATCTCAAACATCCTAAGCGGACTTGTGCTGTGAAAACCTAGTAATCATCGTAATTAATGTGCTTTGAAAGTAGCGATGGAATTATTTTACGGCTAAACTGTATTTCGTAAGAGAGGATGGATGGGTGGTGAAAAAATCAATGTCAAGATGTCCGCGGCAAAAAAGCTCAGGCTAATTATTTGAAACAAGGGTCTTATGAAACAAGTCCAGTCAACAAGGCAACTCTAAGGAAAAAAGAGCATGCGCAATTGAAAGTAAAATCAGCCAAAGCGAGGAAAACAGAGTGAAAGAGTGAAATGTTTACTCCAATGACGTTAATTTTTATAATAAACGAGATAAAAAAGCTCTGCTTTATTATTAGTAAAATAACGTTATGATTTGCTCTAACAAAAATGAATAAATGCATCCAGTCAACATTATGACTATTGAGATCACACTACAAAGGTTACCTGTGACAAGAAACGATTCACTGTTTATTGCAAATAAACATCTCTCTTATATGCAGCACTGATAAGGAGCGTTTATTTCATATCTTTCCTTGGATATGAAGTCTAGTTAAACGAAGTTTTTATAAAAAGGTGTATTAATTTCATGCACTATGGTCATCGAGGTCACATTTGACAAATTGATTCTTGAGGTCATGGTAATTCAAAATGTGCATATTTAAAGCCATATTTTGCCAGTCGTTATTTATATATTCATATCTAGCAAATCTATTCAAGTCTTATCTAACAAATCTATACTCGGATATTCGAAGTCACATCTAGCAAGTTCTTATTTGCCCAATAAAAGTCCTAGTTGGTATTTGCAAATTTGAAGTTACATTTTTCAAGACGTTACCTGTGTGTACTCTAGTCTTGTCACAAAGGCTTTTCATATTAAGTGTGCTTCCTCAAATCTCCGACATAATATTTATTGACGTAGTTTTTTTCTTCATTTATCTCAATAAGATAGTTTTCCAATTAAAATACTTTTTATTGGACGAGAAAAGTGTTCCTTTTTTGTTTCTAGTATGACCATATCAAAATTTTCCCTGTTGTAAGGTTTTTATATAAAAAAGACTCAATGTTTCTTGGTTGACCTAATACATGACGATTGAGAGGGTCAGAGATCGGAATGAGAGGGTCAGAGATTAGAATGAGTGGGCCGGAGCTTAGAATGAGCGGGTCAGAAATCGGAATGACTGGGTCAGAGATTAGAATGAGCGGGTCAGAAATAGGAATGACTGGGACAAAGATTAGAATGGCCTGGTCAGAGATAGGAATGAGTGGGTCAGAGACCCGAATGAGCGGGTAAGAGATCGGAATAAGTGGGTCAGAGATTAGAATGAGTGGACCGGAGATTAGAATGCGGCGGGTCAGAAATCGGAATGAGTGGATCAGAGATTAGAATAAGAGGGTAAGAGATCGGAATAACTGGGACAAAGATTAGAATGGGAGGAGGGTCAGGGATAGGAATGAGTGGGTCAAGGATCAGAATGAGCGGGTAAGAGATCGGAATGGGTGGGTCTAAGATTAGAATGAGCGGGTCAGAGATCTTAATTACTGGGTCAGAGATTTGAATGAGAGGATCAGAGATCGGAATGAGTTGGTCAGAGATTAGAATGAGTGGGCCGGAGATTAGAAAGAGTGAGTCAGAGATTAGAATGAATGGGTAAGAGATAAGAATGAATGGGTCAGACATAAGAATAGGTGGGGCAGATGTTAGAGTGAGTGGGTCAGAGATTGGAATGAGCGGCTCAGAGATCGGAGTGGTTCAGAGACTAGAATGAGTGAGTCAAATATTAGAATACCTGGGGCAGAGATTCGAGTTAGTGGGGCAGAGATTAGAGTTAGTTTGGCAGAGATTAGAGTTAGTGGGACAGAGATTAGAATGAGTGGGTCAAAGATAGGAATGAGTGGGTCAGAGGTTAGAATGAGTGTGTCAGAGATTAGAAAGAGTGGGTCAGAGATTAGAATGAGTGGGTCAGAGATTAGAATGAGTGGGTCAGACATTAGAATGTGTAGGTCAGAGATTAGAATGAGAGGGTCAAAGATTGAAATGAGTGGGTCAGAGATTAGAATGAGTGGGTCAAAGATTAGAATGGGCGGGTCAGAGATAGGAACTAGTTGGTCAGAGATCAGAATGAGCGGGTCAGAGATCGGAATGACTTGGTGAGAGATCGGAATGAGTGGGTCAGAGATTAGAATAAGTGTGTCAGTGATTAGTCTGTGGATGCCCGTTTCCTTTACGGAGAAGAAAAAGACTTGCTGTCTCTCCAGGCTGATGTTTTCTTCAGATGCATCCTCCTGGCCGAAAGCGGTACAGTCCATTAAATTAAGGTAATATTTTAACCAGTCTTGACTTTTTTCTAAGTCATAGGAATTACAATTCCAAAAGGTTTTGTCAATCCAGGTACAGCAAGCAAACAAACATAAAGCAAAAGTAAAAGCAAACAAACATAAAGCAAACAAACATAAAGCAAACATAAAAGCAAACAAACATCATTGCGTATCGATAAACCCATTCGTACTAGTTAGCATCTAATTATTTTACATTATTAGCTTAATTATCACTATGGTCGTTTAAAGCGAACATTTATGTGCATTTTAGCATAATATCTCTAATAAAGATTCAATCAAGCTTTGAGTACTAAGCATGGTATGGACTAAAATTCTGCTTAAACGTCTGTGAAGATCTCGCTTGTTCGACTAATAAAGTTCACTTATCACTACAGGTTCAGTATTGGCGTTCCTTGAAGTAATTTACTTGAGTGATACCAGCCAAAAGCTGAATAGAAGAATTTACTGCTCAAAGCAGTATTCAGTGGACACAAGACAAATATGATGCTTGCATTTCTTTAAGCCATTGGCCCTATATCAAACAGGAATTTAAATTACTCGTGTTAGGAAGACCAATGCCTCACTTGAAATGCAGGAATATTGTGAGATCAAGATTGTCCTCGCTATTCAATATTCCCCCCTGTAGTGGTATATGTTTGATCTAAGCTCACGATTGATTAAAATATCTGGCAAATATAACCTCAGCATAACAGGATCAAGATATATGAAGTGAGGTAATTTCAGCAGTCAAATGCTTTGATCCCCTCTTAAAAACCGTTGACCTTAAGCCGTTGATTAGGTCAAGAGGACTTAAACACTTTCTAGGTAACAGAAAGTGCGGCATTTACTTTGACAGTTCACATCGGTTGGCTTTGGTTGAGATAGACAAGCATTCTATCACGCTAATTATGATTCTAGCAATGAGATGAATATGTCTATTGCTATCATTTCTGACTAATCAATCTTGCCATTGTTAAAGTTTCTGCAACATACTGATGAGTATAACAGTATTGCTTTTCTGCAAAATATGTATAGCATTTCATAGTATTTAAGTATTAATACACACTGCGTATCTTGGATGACAGAGTTTTATTACGGAGCCAAGAGTTGAAAGAGGGAGAGCACTTGTTACAAAATAACTATGAAAATTTTTGTCTTGCAAGACAAGGAAAGTGATATCGCGACACTTATTGCTAACACAATACACAATATCATACTGCAATATTTTAATCATCTCACTAAAATATTCATAGATACTTTTCTTAAGCAGTTTTGCGTCATCACCATAACGCATACTGTTAACATATCGTTCGATACAACGAAAATTATCCTATTGTACTCACCACTTAAGCTGTGACGTAATAAGGCAGGGGCTACCAAAAGCATTGTACAGGGATCAACGACCGAAATTTTTAATGTGCCCCAACACGAAACAATTTACACACTTTCGAAAAACATAACTCATAAATAATTGAATATCTGCAAATGTTCCTGCCTTCCAAACTTTCCAATTACACTACTTAAGTTAGTCATTAGGATGCTTTTTGAGCTAAGAACTCTAATCTACTCACTCTTGATGTTCGTAATTGTAGAATCTGCCAGGCCATACTAAACGCCCTTACTGCCAAAATTACTTAGTAACATTTAAAGCTGACGAAAGAACACTCTGTATAACACTCAGGCATAGCAAGTATCAATAGCTCCTTTTTAGGCTCCGTCCCCAAATAACTTACCTCTCTCTGACTCCTTTTCTTGACACTCTTCCTGCGAGTGAATTCATCATGTCTAGAAAAAGATCAAAGAAAAAGTAAAGCTAGATTTAGTATGCAATCATATTGAGATCAAGTTTGCTAAACCAATCCTATCCCCAATTTTGGCGAGTTCATTATACCTTTGTAAACAGAATGGAGGTGAAGGAAGTGAGCCGACGAATTCGCGGGTTCCTGGGGACTTGTTTTGTGGATTTGCTTAAAATGCTGTAAAATTCTTTTAAGTGACTGTAAACTTAATTACTGGTAAGATATTTACAAGGCTACTGGAGTAGCAGTCAAAGTTTATAAGCACAATTTGGCTATTATCTGGCCACTGTTGACTTACAAATTTCCATAATGATGATGCCTGTTTTTAAAGCCTAGAGCCGAAACTTGCCTTGACTTTATAGACGTGGCTGATTTTATTTTCTATGTCTGTTTCTATTCTCTAACCAATCTGGAACAGAGCACATAGAAACAGACATAGATAATAAACATAGAAGGTGATAGGCATATTAGGTTTTACATTTTCTGAAACTATTTAGCTAAACAATTATTTGGCATCTGGTAAACGTAATCCTTAGAAATAAATTATATAGCGCAAAATGCATCGAACCTAGACGAGCAAAGAAGAAAAGTAGTTCTCGTTAAGTTGAAATTGATCAAAGTAGAAGCTATCACGCTTGATGTCACCAAAGCAAAACCCAAAGAAGCTTATGTAGTGTAAAAAAGATTCTTTTTTGAATTTTCCAGTTCTTTTCTCATTTCATCAACGAAATGCGACGACAAATGCAAAATCATAATTTGTTGTCACTACGCGGCTGAGAACAGCATGATAGAAGGGAAGCGCCAGGTCCCCAGCTAGTTATCCGTTTTAATAGGCCTTTCCTTAAATGACTGACGGATATATGGTAATTCATATGATCCTACGGCAAGTATAGATTAGAAAAAGGGCTTGTGAAAAGCTCCATATGACTTTAGCACACTAAGATCTGCACATCTTATAGTAAGCTTTCAAAAGTATGAAACCCTGGAATTCTTAAGAATTGCAATGATTCTTATTTTGAAAATAAAATTTTTAATAATCAACATCATGATGGACACGGGTGAAAATACAGTTAATTTCACGGATTTAAAAATTCCAAACAGATTGCCTAAATTTAATCCTGAGACACTCTGTCTGTTTATCTTATAGAATTAAAAACGTTAAACTTATGTAAGTCCCTAGAGCTTGTTTTAAAGTAATATGAGCCTTGCCTTTTGAGAGATATTTTTAATGTTTTAATACACTATTTTTCCTTGCATTGTTGCTTTGCATTGACTTTGTAGTTACTATCAAGAGATTCGGTAGAAAGGAAAGAAAATGGTACGAATCATGTGTAAGAGAATTTAATTGGGAGAGACTTACATCTTAAAGTTGTAGAAGTTTCATTCTAACATGCTGCACGTTATATTTCTAGGTATCAAAGGCTATGATTTGAAGACCGAAAGTAAAAACACGTTTACAAATCATATTTATTCCATTTATTTATTTGCTTTTTCAACTGCAAAAGGAATAAATTGCAAGAGGCAATATAGAGGTAAAACGAAATGTAATCAAGAAAAACTACATGGAAGGAAAATGATCTTAACGTAAATTTAATTAAAGACATTTGTATAATATGAACTATATTTAGAGTAAATTTAACTAAAGACATTTGTATAAAATGAACGATTAATTTGAGACATTTGTATAATATGAACAATATTTACAGTAACTTTAACTAAAGACATTTGTATAAAAAAAACGATCTTTGAGCAACTTTAATTAGAGTCATTTGTATAGTATAAACGACCTTTCAAGTAACTTTAATTAAAGACATTTGTATAATATGAACGATCTTTAGAGTAACTTTAACTAAAGACATTTGTATAAAATGAACGATCTTTAAGCAGTTTTAATCTAAGAAATTTGTATAATATGAACCATTTTCAGAGTAACTTTAATTAAAGACATTTGCTTAATATGAATGATCTTCGAAGTGACTTTAACTAAAGACATTTGTATAATATGAAGGATCTTCAAAGTAACTTCAACTAAAGACATTTGCATAATACAAGGGATCTTCAAAGTAACTTTAACTAAAGACATTTCTATAACATGAACGATCTTCAGAATAACTTTAACTAAAGAGATTTGTATAATATGAACGATTTTCAGAGTTACTTTAACATAAGACATTTGCTTAATATGAACGATCTTCGACGTGACTTTAACTAAGGACATTTGTGTCACCTGAAAGTCTCTGTAAGTTTACAAAAACCAATAGAGCTCTGGTCTTGATGATTTGCATACTAATCAAAGTGTATTTTTAAAAGATATCTTTTTCTTGTACTCTTAGCACTGATAACAGTATTTATCAGTTCTAGGCTCTTGGGGACGTAGAAATGTTTCACTTTTTTCCGAGGCAAACAATGCTTTTTGAATTGATTTTATTCCTATGTAAAAGGATTAGCATTGCTTGGATTATACAACGAGATGAGGGAAATTTTTTTCAATGGCTTTGGATCTTCCGATGTTTGCTTTAAAGGGATAAGTTTTGGTATTGCATTTTGAGGGGTCCATGATGTGATTTTGGCACGATAGAAAATCAATGCATGAAGGTCTGGAGTAAACCGAAGACCAGTAGAAAGATGCTAGCCAACATCAAGACATGCATTTATTTCGGGCATATCATCAGAAGAAGAAGGTTGCAGAAAAGCTTACTGGAGGGAAAGGTTGAGGGGAAGAGGTGCAGAGGAAGAGCACGAACAACATGGCTGAGCACCATCACGGCATAGATGCAGATGGCGGCCGTGGCATGTACAGTATAGTTAACGTAATGACCAACGATCAATTTATCATATTCCATAATTACCAAGAATAAAGTGATGTTTATTCAGATGATTATAGGAAGTTCTTCAAATGATGTAAATTGGAAAGGACGGTGAAGGAAACAAGTGACCACTACCAGACAACTAGTTACAGCTGGCTGACAGACATTTGACCACAGAAAAGGGATAAAGACCCTAATCCTCATTCTCTGATTGGACTTTAGGAATCGCAATAGCAAAATTGGACAACAAAATGTGCTAGATTTAATTGCAGTTTCCGGGTTTCACATGGTGCCTTTTTCTCGCTGTGGGCCTGATAGGCGACTTTAAAGTAACAGGGAAATCTAATCAGACATTTTGAAAAATCCCAAACCATTATTCCTTTACAACGGAACATCTTCTACAAAAGGAGCATTTCTCTTTAAAAAGGGGCATTTTTCACTTTTTTGAAAAAATGGGGGCTAGGGTCCCCATGTCTCCCGGCTCCTAGGTGTATGGATAAAGATACGTCCCAAGTCAAACGACGCTCTATTTTAACATGACGTTAGATACAATGGAGTGCTATAATGAAAGGGCATCTCGAATGGTTATAAGGCATGGACTTGATTCTGCTGCATCAAGTCTTTTACATTTTGCATCAAGTTTTTAAAAGGGGCATTTTTAACTTGCATCAAGGCTTTTACTGCTCCTAATGAGAACACGATGAGAGAGGCGTTTCAGTTGGATGTAAATGGCAACAGAGAAAACAGAAGAGGTAGAGGAACAGCTGTATGAGCTAATGAAAACATCCTCGCAAAATTGAATATGGCAGGATGGGATCTATTTCCTCAAAGCTTATAAAATATTAGTGTTAACCTGTCGCTGTGTTTCTGAGCATTAGACTCACAAGGCAAGAGACAGAAACATCGCTTCTAGAGAAACCAGGCGGAGATTAGAAACAAAGGGCTGCATAATA
The DNA here is from genome assembly GCA_024741275.1 of Chironex yamaguchii. Classification (NCBI taxonomy): domain Eukaryota; kingdom Metazoa; phylum Cnidaria; class Cubozoa; order Chirodropida; family Chirodropidae; genus Chironex; species Chironex yamaguchii. The sequence continues at coordinate 15,423 of JANTCA010017187.1, forward strand.
GTAGTTCGTTATTATTATATACTCCTCGTCCTATGTTAAGATGACAGGTAGCATAAAAGATCCGACAATGCCTTTGTCTCGACAGGCTATTCCTTCACTGTTATTCACTAAAATTGTTCCTGCTGCAGCTGGTTTATCGTGCTCCCCTGCTTTCCTAAGCTTGGATATTCAAAATCGCTGTTGATGTTTTCAGGAGCAACCGAGTTTCAAAAGGGCAAACCTTTAAGGTCCAGAAAGTCACTGGTCATGTATAAAATTCATTTTTCTCATATCAATATTTCTTAATTTTTTCAATGTCATTAAACTTTAAAGCCACACGTAATACTCTATAATAGTATATCTTTTTATACGAACAGTAATATTTGATGCCACAAATGTATTAAATGTTTTCAAAATTGTAACAAATTTTATCCTTATTATTATGCCCATCATAAATTTAGTAGCCCAGAACTAGGGCTACTCGCGAAGTTTGCAATCGATTCTTTTATAAGCAAAATTTTGTACGTACAGAATGCGACAATAAATTTTATTTATGCGATCAATGGCTGCAATATAAATGGTGTAAGTAGGAGGAACGCACTGAAAACGTGATTAAGAATTCAAGTAATTATTCCAGTTTTCTCGTGAGGACTGTGGAAAAGTTTATAGGAGATTAAGAATGTACGCCCAAAAATTCAACATATAAGCTGTCTTTCGGGTGAAAATTGGGCGAAAACTGCAAGGAAATTGGTAAAGAATTTAAAAAAAATTAAATTGTGACATTTCACAACCGCTTCCCTTGGAAGAACTATACAACATTAAGATCGGACCAGTCTCAAGAACATTCCGCGTTACACATACACACACAAACAGACAGAAACAAACAAACAAACACAAACGAACAAAAAGAACTATTTTTGATCCCACGGTCAACTCACTTCGTAAACTTGCAATTGATTCGTGAGAAATTAAAAGCAAACCATAAACCATAATCAGTAAAATTCAATTGGCATCAGAAAAAGGATTACTCGAGTACATTCCTGAATTATAAGAGAAAGCCACCTGATATGGGTGATCTGAAAATAGCCCAATAGTTTTATCCAAGAAAATTCCATCTGAAATCGATTTTTAGATATGTTACATGACTATGAGACTAGTACTCAACATCTGTAATTTCATAGCGTAAACAATTTTGGGTCATATCGAAATATATATTCATGATTCCATTACGTAGGCAAGTAATCGGCATTTGAGCTGATGCCTCAAGTTATCGTAATCTCGTTACTCTACAAAATAGCATTATTGTTATTTGGAAGTTTTAAGGTATATTATAAACATAGAGAATGATTTTTCCGTCTTTGTATCAAAAAAATACCTGTCGATCCAAACGATTTTGTCAGTGTAGGCAAGACTTGACATTTAATATTCCCGTTGACAACGATATTTATGAATTCGAAAAACATTTGGTTTACAAAGGTTTCGGCGTACTGGCAGAAAATTTCGCTAAATAGAACGCAGGTTGAATAAAGTTTCGTTGGGACAAAATATGCTGTAAGTCAATTTTACTGCGAAACTTCGACACGTTCTGTACACGCTTAGCAACCAAGTCAAAATTTAGATATGGCATCCCACTTCAGTACTTGCTGTTCTCTTCGTTTTAGAATAAGCAACCATACTTGCTAAGCTAAGCTGCCAGCGCTTTATCAAAGATAAGTATAATTACTCCATGCTCTGATCCTGACAACTGATCCTTTCCTTTCGTATTTTTTTGTACTTCTAGAAACATTTGGCTTATCGTACCCTTCATTTCTTTCAATTGGCGAAAATAAATGGAGGTAAAAGTTTATGATTCAAAGGCTGTATTTGTTTCACGTCCAGGACATGCCAGTACTTTAATATTGAATTGGTAGATGCCAAGTTTAACTACGCGAGAACATAGTGCTGTATTCTCGATCAAGACATTCAGCATTGCACATGCAATATTGCATAAAGTAAGCATCGTTCCACATTATTTGCTCAATTCTTCATTTACCAGCATCTAATTTACAAAATGGTGCGTTATGACTAATGGAACCAAAATGCCACTTCTAAGAACAACTTAACATGAAGCAGCAAAAGCACTTCACATTATGGAATACTCACCGTGGATTTTGGGAAAAACATTTGGCATTTTGGCATGATAAGTAATTTGGGTCAAACATACGTAAAGATGTATAAAAAGCCAGATATCGATTAAGTAAAGGAGTCAGTAGTAGAGAACGTTTTCACAAGTTACCAATATTAATTGTTTTTCTACAACATACATCCAATGTTCCCACTTTTCCCAAGAAATGTACATATATTTCAGCTAGCATCAAATTAACTACACGAAATACACTTTCAAACTTGTATTCCGTATTCTCTTGACTGAACAAAAGCCTTGAAAATTATTTTGGCTTTGCTCAACTTGTTTCACAAATAATTCTGAAGAAGCACTGTACAGCTTGATACACAAGATATTGGTTGCTAACTAATATCAGAACCAGCACTCATAAGATCAACTAGAAAGACTTCAAATAAATAGTAGCTATTACCCATCACAAATATCGAGTCAGTTTCAAAAACAAGAAATTACATCACAAGACTCGAGTCTGACTCCATCATTGTCAAGTGTAGTCGCTCAAAACAATATGATACTATATACACGAACGGTAAACAAGAAATCCCTTTATCGATACCCCTATCTGTGTTTTACAGTTCCAAACAATTGACGCAGTAATATAGGTATGCTTTTGCATGTAAACTGCAATATGTATAAAGCCTTAACGTCATATTGACTACACTTTGACCTTAACGAATACTGTCGATGTCAGGCTCAATATAATAACACGTTACAAAGTCCCAAATTATTCTTATAATTCCTTTTTTTAACAATTTGTATGTTCAAAAACTGTCGCTTCTACTCCGCTCAAACTACTCAAGAGTGGAAAAAAACATGATTTTAATAAACCTTCTTAAACACAGTGGATTCAGTTTTTGCAAACACCCGGCTCTGCAAGTGCAAAAGATAATGCTTTGTCTCTCTCATCAAAAAGCATTTAAAATGCCACTAAAATGAAAAGGGAATTGCCAGTGGCATCAGTAATGCCATATTTTTTCGGAGTATATTGTAACACAACAAATGACGAAAAGTTTACATCGAG
>JANTCA010017198.1:0-25031 GCA_024741275.1 Chironex yamaguchii
TATCTATCTATCTATCTATCTATCTATCTATCTATCTATCTATCTATCTATCTATCTATCTATCTATATCTATCTATATCTATCTATATCTATCTATATCTATCTATCTATCTATATCTATCTATCTATCTATCTATCTATCTATCTATCTATCTATCTGTCTCTCTTTATATATATTTGATGAGATACTAAATATATCTGATACCGAGGAATGCTTGAGCCAAAACACATTAAAGATTAATGAATTTTCCCTTACCCATCAATGGGCTTCGTCTCGTGATACCAAGGACTTTGAAAGTCACCAACTCTCTGTGCTGTGATGGCACGGAGGTGTGAGTGTTGGTTTTTGAGTCTGAGGGTTACCAGTTCGAGCCCTGTCAGCTCCCACCTACTGCAGGTATTGTGGTAATACTCCACTCTTGACAGATATATATATATGACTCACAAAAACACTAATCTTTTCGATATCATCTTCATCAATATTTTGGTGTAAGTACTTGTGCTCCTTTAAGCGTATGTTTTTTCTCTCTTGCGTTGTACCAGATACAAAATGCACTTGAGGGGCAAATAAGTAGTCTCGTAAACACTATAAAGTCTGCCAATGCGGCAGGAAGGGATATCCATCGATCTCAGCAAGAAGATAGAATATTTAAACTCGAAAGTCAGCTTGCGGATCTTAAGAAGCAGAAAACTGAGCAATATGAAAGTCAGAGGATGGATCTAAATACCAAAGTGAGTATTCACAATACTATACTTCAAAGTTTGGTTTTTGCGGACAGAAGATTTGATTGAGCTGATCTAGACCCATAGTTAAATGAATACGTCTTAATATTATACTCACTTTAGCTGTTTGCCATATTTTTATCGGAACTCGTCTTTGAGAGAAAAGTGATAAATAGATGCTTTTGAAATGCGGGAGACTTCCGCCGAAGACGGTACTAATTGCAAAGTCATTTTATGATAGCCTGGTGACTTTGCCGATTTCAATTAGCCGAACTCAGGCTTAACGAAATCCAGCTTACATTTTTGCAATCGCATTGTGGTAGCTGGTGGCTCTTTATTATTAATGACTTTTAGCTGGTCATCAAGTTCTTGACATTTAGTCTTTTTAGGACAATTTTCGCCTTCTAACGAGAAAATGATCGTCAAAATCTTCCAAGATTTCACGGTTATGTTTTTCGTCTCACTTTGGTATGTAGCCAAGAGATAGTCCTGATCACTATTCAATAATTCCTTTGCCCCTCCCTGCATACCCCTGGATCGTTAGAATTCGCATAGCTCGAAAGTGAGCCTCAATGATCTTCCTTAACTCATCCGTAATATTACTTATCATGGCTTTCTTATAGTCGAGCGGTTGTGTATTATGTCATTCTAGCTGTCTTTTTATCCAATATACCTCTTTACGTCATCAATATCTTGACAATAACAGTGATCCAGGAAGAAGTTGCACGTTTTCAAGCTCACATTGTTTAGTTTTTTCACTTAATATTCAGCTTTGTTAATGTAATCCGAAAAATAAACTTGCTATTTTATTAGGATCACCTGTTGATGCTGGCACAACTTTTTCTTGGCTTATTTTTGTTTTAAACTTATGGTAAGCATCGACAAAAGCTTGGCATTCGTTTTTTCTTTGCATTATTTTGAACATACCTTGGCGCATTTTTGGCCCCTGCTGAGACGAACAAATCTCTGCAAAATGATAAACTTCCGGAATCAAAGTCAGACAGTTTTTTTCGTCGCATTTGAGATTTATTTGTTATGTATTCTGTTTAACACCGCTGCAAAGACGCAGTCGGGTGGAGAAAATTAGCATATTTGTAAATGTGACGAAAGGCGGGCTAATTGTCAAGACAGCAGACTCCTTGTTGCCACTGATAAGCCTAAATAGTTTATGAAAGCTGTATCGAAACCGGAATGATACATTCCATAAACTGTACGAACCTTAGCCCGAACGTATCAAGGAGAAACCTAAGTTGCTTTTCGCCGACGACGTATAATCTAACTTTTATTAGCTGGAAACAACAACTTAACCAACCAACCAGCCAACAACGATTTGCTGCATCAACATTACCAATCCTATATACGGCGCCACCCAGTACCACCATAGGAAATTCATAAAGAAAATAAAAATGTCACTACAAAACTAGGCATTGGTGACGCAATAGACAATCACAGCAAACCTCTTAAAATCCCAGGAAAAGGACACCAACACTACAAACAAGACCGACATTCCTCAAACATGCCACTGCCGACAAATGCCCGTTAAACGAGAACCGCCTCCATCTGCTGGCGTATTCTCACATGTAGTCACCTACAGCAATTCAAGCAAAAGTTGTAGCCCTGCATAGAAGAAAAATCACCGTATGCCATAGATATGAGGATATTCTGCTATAAAGTAGAAATTGCGTACTTCTGCATTGAAAATGACGGGGAGATTCACGTGGCTACAGTAATGGTAACACGATTTACATGTTCTACATTTTGGTAACCTTTCATTAACCTTAATTTAGAAACACTTTAGCCAAAAGCTTTGTTGCAGAACAGGAATTGAAAACTAGGTACCTTAGAGGAAGCGTTGGCACGCCGTTGGTAGTTAATTCCAAGATGCAATTATTAAGAGAGAGATTTTGAAAATATTCACTTTGCAAAAGAGTGGAGGGACTTGCCCCCTTGCCTTCCCGGCTACTACGGCCCTCCCTTAGCATTCGATGTCCTTTATATACTGCCTCTGTTTCTGCAGGAATATCAACTGGACAGTGACCACCGGATTGAACATGAGAAAGAAAACCATATTTCTCGACTTGAGCAAAACCGTCCCAACTCTCAATCGGCGCCACTTAATGTCAATCCTTCAGAGAGAAGAGCTGCACTAAAGCATAATGCCCTTACTCGGGAAATACGTGATAGAGAAAATAGAATGTCAACAGCAGGTGGAGTAAAACGGGTTGCATTTGTTGACTCATCCGCCCCGCCAAGCCCAGTTCGACCTACAATGTTGCACCCTGACTCTTCTTCGTCACAATCGAGTTTGATGTCGGACAGTTCCCTCCTTGAAACTCCGCTCCCTCGACACCGAATACCTGTGCCTGTTGTGAAAGGGACAAGTACATCACATTTAAGAAAGTCGTCAAACCAAAAGAGAAAAACACATGGGAAAGGTAAGATAATGTACTCTTTGTTTTTGAGAAAATTAAAGGATGCATTTATAGTCTAGATTGTAATGGATCTTTGTAAGTAGATAGTGACCAGACATCAGAAAGCGACTTTATGGGAAATGCCACGAGCAGTTACAATGCCAAATTTCGCGCATTCCAAACTTTGATCAAGTCATCTTTGCACACTGTGTCTGGATTCATACTTTTGACTTCCTATTACTTTGTTCAGGATTTTATTTCAGGCCCCACGTCCTGATGATCAAGAAACAATAACATCAGAGAGATGCATTTGGGTTCCTCTCGCCATCTGCCTTGTGGATCATAAGATGCTGTTGCATTTATAACTTGTGAACAGAGCATGATGCTTGATAAAATGATATAATAGAAAGCCACTTCGATGTCAAGCCCTCAGAGCATGAAAACATAGTGCTCTGTTCCAAGTGTAGCAACCCAATTCCACTGTGTTTGTTTTGCAACACTATAGAGTGGTTGGTCGCCTGGTATAACTGGTATCTGGCCAGGATTAAGGAACTACACAGCGACCTTAACAACTGTCATGGCGTGACAAATCATGGCGACTGACTTGGCTTCATCTGGGAACAAAGGAAGAAGGGATGTTACGGCTGGCATTAACAAGTGGTCAGTTTTAAGATTTGCATGATAACCACTCTAAATCATATGTTTTTCTCCCTTCATAGGCAGACCCTATAGAGACTCTAACCTTGCCCAGGCAACCATATTTCCATATTAAGCTCTTTTAAACACCTGTTTATTAATGAGATGTGGTAGATCTGTTGCTGGAGCTGAAATTGTTTGATCTTGTTTGACAAGAGGTACCTCTGTATCAGTCTGGTAACGTACCAACTGTCTTTTATGATGCTTTGTTTCGTGTCTCGTATAACACCAAGGCTACTTTGTAATTTATTCTGAAAGAGGGAAATCCCTGTTCCATGAAATGAGCCTCGTTCAGTATTCGACTCTGTATTGTGATCGATCTTATCAATGGCAGCTGAGGTGAAAAGTCCTTTCGATAGTTTAACAGGACATAAAACCTCCTCCTCTTCAAACCTCTGACGTGTGGCATTTCCAGCTTTAGTCGATACGGAAAGAATCCTTTCATACGAACTTGAATTTCCGAGTTTGTACAAAGATTTTTCCAGCTCACGTTTTCGAGTCAAGGCATGAGTAGACAGTCCAACAAATACAGGAACAGGTGTCGCGCCCTTTGTAGTTTTATCTTTTTGGGGGGCAGAACAATTAAATTGAAGTAACTGGGAATTGGTAAGAGCTGCCTGTTAGGTGTTATTCTCTAGTTGATCGTTAATGCCTGTCCCATGACAATTACCAATGATAGTAGGGATAGGGAAACAGATTCTTCTTGACAGTGCTGTCCAAAAGTTCCTTGGAATATTGACTTGGGGGGCAATAGCCCCTTTCTAGCGATTGCAGCAGCCTTTGCTAGATATTTAGCTTCTCTATCACTGTCATGGGGTATTTACAGACCAAACGGTGGAACAATTAATACAAGATGGCCGAGAACAACGTGGTAGTTTCAATGCGTGCTGGGTAATATTAGCACAGGATACCCAAATACATCATCACGTTCATCTCAATGAATGCAATACTTACTTTTTTTTCTATAAAATATCTTTGAAATGAATAATGCAATGTAGTAAAACATGGAACCAAATATATGAATGTGCCAATGCAATAACTGGTGTAGCATCACCCAGCCTGAACGTAATGCGAAACGCTTTGACTGGTCGTACATTGCATAGAGAAGAAAACAGCGTGTTCTGTACTTTTGCCTCGTTTTTATGGTAGCACCCCCCTCCCCGAAAAAACCCCAAACAACTCGCTTTAAGCGCTATTCTGGACATGCATCCCTATCTAAATCTTTTAATGGGATCATCAGCTACAGCTGTGTCAAATTTGTGGCTTTCTTCACAAAGTGAACGATTTTTCACCCATCCACCTAACTATCAGGGTTTGCGTTCGTAACTTGCAACAATGGTAGATGCAACCCTTCATTCTATCAACTTTATAATGTTAATTTAACCTAAAAGGTTAATAGAAAACTACATTGACTGGTGTGGGACTCGAATCCAAGTGCTGATTATCTTGCAGATGCACTATCAACTATGCCATTAAGCCACTGGCAGAACAGCGAAACCTCATTACCACTAATTGCTTATTGAAATCCTTTATCATTGTGAGACATTGCTGTTAACTCCACACTTACTATAATGCACTCCAACGTTTTTGGAGGTTGCTCGGGCGGATCTATACTGTTACACATGTTGCATGTGTAACAATCAGATTTGGCACAATGCAATCGTCCTTGTGTTTTGCAATTAACAGAATTTTGGCACCCTGTATTTTTAGCTCAGAATAGCTGTATTGTGTTGCATAATTTCTTACTGCTTGTCGTGTTTCCCCCTCGTGCAACAGGCAATAACAAGTTATTTATACTTTTACAACATGTCTACCAAGGGGGTAATGTTTGTGCAACAGCAAAACTCTAAACTACTTTTTCCTGACTGTTGCACATAGCAATATTTATTGTTTTTAGCAATGGTAGTCATGGAAGGTGATTGTATGCAAATTTGTGGTACAGGCAAACACAATGAGGCAACAAGTAGATATGGAAGGGGTCCACATTTATTGCTAGAAAGCAACACAACATCAAATAGTGCAACTTCAGCCTAAATTTTCCATCTTATGGAAATCTGTTGAGAACGTTCACACCTCGTGACCTTTCATAAGTAGGATGGCAATGATTTGCTTGTTGATAAGAGATGAGCGTTTCCTAGAACATTGTGACGATAGTTATCAAAAGCTTCTTAGCGTATTCATCATGCAAAATACATTGTCAGGCTCATCATCACGAAGTGGTGATGAACAGTGCAATTTTTAATTATTTAATGCTTTTTGCTGCCTTTAACTTCTGCTGTTTTTTATTTTGTCCTTTATTTTTCATTTTCCTTTTGTCTGTGACTAATTTCTTATCACTGTCTACCTTTCGTTGTTGGAACTGTAAGAAAAAAGGTCGATCTAGGACAAGGGCCGAACTCGGGACGCTCTGACAACTAAGCTTCCGGAACATGGACTCTGTTAGGTGCATTGAGGATGTTATGATTTGATAATTACATCGCTACATGATTATATTTCTGTATGCGTTTGAAACATGAAGATGACCATGTTGTCGTCTTCTGTATGAAGCCAATTCTCATTATTTGAAAAGTCTTACTGTGTTATCATTTATATAAAACGGCGTTATCTTGAAGTTTGATAAGAGTTGCACCCAAGAATTTCCGTTTGTGCAACAGTCACTTCTTTCTCTCCGTCTGCCTCTGAGGATGTATCAAATTTGCTGATGATTAATGTATGTTCTTTACTCTGAAAAGTGACCAAGGGATCTCTACTGTCATTTTCTTTGATAATTTATCCAATTTCTTGCTTATGGTAATGAAGTATGTTTGAGAGTTAGGCCACGTTCACATTTTACCGTATTCGTTCCACATTGGATTACTTTGTATACTAGATTAGTCTTCTGTTCACATGGCATTGACTGAAACCAATTCGTTTCGTGTCGTGTTTTCGGAACGAAAGAAACAATCATTTTCCATATCGGATCGCTTTTAAATTCGCTTAAAACATTAATCGGAGGTACATTGCTACGGACCACTTTTTGTGTAGACATCTTCGTTTTCAATTCCATTTTTGGCGCATTAATGCGGCGACGACAAGTTCGACATGAATGTCTTTCAGTGATGCTTTTTTCAACAATGTTTTAAGGTGGAACTAAATGACGTTAATATTTTGGCCAGATAATCTTTCGACTTCAAAATCGAGGACTGAATAAAGATAAAAAGATTTATTGCGCCAAAATGCGCAAAGCAGAACTACAATATATAAACCAATTTTACAACTGTGAACGTTGTTTGCAAAGTTCTCGACTTGACAACGTATTTTGAAGTTGAGTGGAGCCATGTGAATAAAGCTTAAAACTGAATCTGGTATCATGTAAAAATGAGAAATTTCATATCTGACTGAGTCAGTAATACGATTCAAAGTGAATCCGATATCGCGTGAACAGGGCTTTATACTTCCTCTTTTACAATCGCTAACTGACAGGCAAAACTGCAGACCAAAAGGAATCTAACGACCAGGACAATTTCATCCTATTCACACTGGATCATATTGCTTTGTTAATTGCTAACACCATGCCCGCTGATACAGGGGTGTGGGACCACTTTTTTGCTAGATAGCCTTTTTTCAAAGCCGTCCAGGCACGGCTGCCTTTTCTATTTTGTACAAATGTGTGAAGAAATCCCTGTCTCACAGATTCCCATCCTTACTTTCGATGTGGTTTATTAACTTCCTCTTAGGATAGTAAATGCCTACATAGCTGGCTTTAAAGTTTCAATTTCTTTAAACTACACAATCATTGAATGGACTGATCATTCCAAGTTGATTGTTTCAGTGTAATGTCTGCGTTACCTAGTGAGGCATTCGCACGTATTTCAAGCTAAGCAATCTTAGAAGCAGTATGGAATCTACAGCCGAAGAAAACTGATAATGAGGCTCAGAAATCACAACATAGTGCTTTAGAGTTTCTTTCACGCAGAGCATTCACATTTTTGGTGTAAAAAGGATCTTATCATAAAATTTAAATTCCCTAAATCAGCGTTAGTACACAACAGAGAGCTTGGTAACATAGTTGGCGTTTGAAATTTTCCCAGCATTATTGCAATGTTAAAAATGACCTGGTGACCCTGTTTCATTCCTTAGCACTGTTATATGTGATTCAACGTAATGGTAGAAATATACAAAAGGATGCCCTGGCACGTACAGTTGTTAAAACGTGCACAAAGCTTACTAAAAATTTTAAGAAATAAGCATTCTGCTGGTAACATATCAGATTTACCATGTGAAGGGCTTTGTTTCACAGTCGACCGATGTTATAAAAATGATCAGTGGAAACCAAATCACACGAAGTGGTTTAAGCCGTCGCTGCTTTAAAACTGTTGTAAAACTGTCAGGGTTTCCTTTTTGGAGATGAAAATGAAGAAACCAAGTTTTACACACCTGTCAAGTAAAATGTCAAGCAAAACCACTTTCAGAAATGAGTAGATGGTTAACACAGAAAAATTGGAAATTCCTCTCCCGTGATATTCTAAACTACGTTTTAACTACTATGTCTGAAACATTTCTCCAAACATGGTTGGAACCAATCAGATGTACTATCACTGCTAAAAGTCCTTGGTACACCTAATAATTTTGAAGCGCAAAGTTACTCTTTAACTTAAAGTATTGCCCTTGTATCTTTGTGCTGCCCCTTTCCCGAATTACAATGTTGCTGTGTCCAAAGCAGTTGCAAAAGTCTTGAGGTATGTTGCTTTAAACAGTTCCTATCAACCTTATCCATTAAAACAACACTCACGCCAACATTGTTAGACGGGGTGAGGGGATTTAGCATTGGAAGTACGAAAATGTCGCATGGCGCACCAAGACGTTTGGCAATGTTTGTAGTTAACCTAATTATGTGTGCTAAGATGTCATTTGTAATGAAGAACAGTTATCAAGCCTTCCTTCGATTTGATAAGGTGCCAAATATTACCCGTGCAGCGGTTGTATCATGTATTACAGATACTCTTAAGAGATACCAACTACGTTTAGACAGGCTGGGGATAGATATGGTTTTGCGATGCATTTATTGAAATTTCTACCCGATTCATTTCATTGACTGTCAGTGCACGTTCCTTATTTATTGTAAATAAACGTCCTTAATTTTCATAATCATTTGGATATGTGAAACCACTGGTATTAGAAGATTGAGAACAAACGATAGTATGCATACAAGCTTCACTTAATAGGTGCTACATTCATAAAGTTATTTAACGTGATAAGAAATAAGGTATACATTCGATGCAGAACTCATTACGTGAGTCCTTATGCTTAGCTATTATGTTTCCCTGCCTTCGTAATTTTCATTTGAAGTTCTCTTTGTAAACATTGGAGACGTCGTCAAGATGTCATTCTGTCTATGTCAGACTGGAATATTTGCTGTGTGCGGTTGACGATCTTGCCCTCGCAGATTCAATAAACGTGTTCTTGAAAGTCAGAAATCTTAGCTTTCGAAGCGCGACCGCACAACAGTGAGCAAGACCACGGAAAGACGCTACGATTATACTAGTACACTCCTCCCCCCCGATTCGCAACCGCGCAGTGTTGCTGTTCGCAAGCAACAATCCGGCACGCATTTGTTTTTTGCTTGTCGACCGACTTGCCCACGCAATTTGCAAAGTTTCCATTCTGGTGTCTATGTTAATTATAGAGAAATTGGAGTTGTTCACGTGTAGATCATAAGTAATTCCTATCAGGGTTTGTTAGGCCTTATCATTGCCACTCGTTCGTGCTCTAAATATCATTACGTTCCCTGTAATTCACTCTTTATTGTGCAATGGGCATATCCATGAAGGATGTAACCTTTTATATTTTCCGTGAGACTGGTCGCTGGTGCATGTAGTTTTTGTCTTTTTAAGACCACCTTAAAAGAATCTAAGGCTGGATCCTTTATTGCAATTCTTGGTACTTGAGATATGTTATCTTAACCACAGATGTGACACATTTTTCGTTTATTTGTAATAATATTTGTCTCTTTTGGCGGTTTTATTATCTACGCTAGTGTTCACTCACACCTGACATTTGTTTTTGTTCTTTTCGCTGCAAAAGAACTTTAAACCATTTTTTAAAATTTTTGTTTTGAGTTACCTTCCACCTGCTTTACATCATTTCCAAATAGGATAGACGTCCTATGAAGCACTAAGTGAAAACCAATTTTAGTTCCTTAGAACATATAGAACATACGAAAAATGTCGCTGTGTAGCTATTGCTAGAAGGCGTACCATGTTAAATACTACTGCGCTGCTAACGTAGATTAAAATTTAGCTTTATGTCATCAAAATTCTGACAGGTTTTTTACCGTCAATTGTTGTGACAACGTACCCAGCAGTACCGAAATCGATGGCATGACAGGAAGAATTAACTTTCGTTAGCAACTTTGGTTCTTTTCCCTTGAACTTGCAAGGGTGGCACCGGCAGTAGTTAATGGCAATCACTCTAGTTGTCCTATGACGGCACGCTTGGTGCCCTTCAGACGAGAGGCGTGTATTAATATGTTGAACACAAAGAACGAAAAGTTAATTTTACACTTCTGAACACGATTGCTATGGCAGTGACACCGAGTTCGTCGTGGACACCAATGTTCCTTAGCAAAATTTGTGGTTTATGCTAGCAATGAAGAAATAGCGGCTAGACTTTGAGAACGAGTAATAAATAATGAAATGCAGGTTTACGTTTTCACTCATTTGACTGAAAAATATGTTTATTGCTGTTAAAAGCCTCTTAAGAGACTGAGGCAAAATATATTTGAATTGTAAATTTTATTCAGTTGATTTCAAACATCACATAGGTTACGTATTCTGCAAACAGTGTTTATTGTAAGAGAATATTGCTGAAAAGACGGCCAGTTAAAATTAAAATATTGGCCGTATGAAACTGGGAAAAATTGCTTTCCAGCGTTCATGGATTGTTGATGCATTTATGGCACATGGTTTCCAATAAGTTCGTCTTGTGGTAAAGCTATCCACAGGGAAATGTAGGGCACTGAGCTACACTTTTAGATAGATGGCCCGTGACATTGGCTTGAAATCGCAATAAAATTCAGCTATTTTTAGTTTTTGGCGACAAATATTTTCCGTGGAGCTAAACCCACTGTTTTACCCTGCTAGATATGCATTTTGTGTCGGATGCTTGATAGCAAAACGGGAATCCTTGTCCCTTTAAAATTTCGTATTCGTCCAAAAATACTCAGCTAATACGATTTATTGTTTTCTTCATTTTCAGGAGTAGACATTTTACGAGACATGCTAAAAAACTCTCCTAATGAAAAAGAAAATCGTTATCGGGTTGCGTCCTCGCCGCTGACGAAAACTGATGATCACAGGTATGTTCTTTATAAGCTTACCCTCCAGCTCATTACTAAATTGTTTGTTTCAGAAGTGAAATGGTGACCTGAATGTAGTGGGTACACTCTATCTAAAGTGTGGATATCATTGGCTAAACTTGTGTTCGTTACTGCATGCCAACCAGAGGCGCATGATGGGCAACTCACCTTGGTGTGCTACAAATGCCTTATATTACATTATATTGTACTGATAGTGGATCGTCATGTTAAAAGCTCGGTTTAATCAAAAAATTGAGGAGCATTACAGCAATTGTAATTGCTGTCCATTTTATTTGAAAAGGAACGAAACGAAAGCAAAAAAAATTGACTAGTCTGTTATCTTTAGCAACTCCTATTGCCAGGATAAAGCATCTGAATGGGCCAGCAAAAGCTCAAGTATTTGTTTCGTTTTCATTCCGACCTCCTCTTTAATGTGGAGCTACATCATTAAGAGCACGACTTACACCTGATGACGAGAGAAGGATATCTCGAAACGTAGCTCAGAAAAAGCTTACGACTGACATGATAAACATGATCAATCATAACTTCATACAAACGTAATGGCGATGACATTTACAGGGTTTGCTGCATACACCTAGAAGACTTTGCGTAGTGGTTTCTACAGTACGTATCGACTGCTCAAAAGCAATTGCAATTCATTTTTATCGTTTCTCCGCGGCATATTTTCTGTTTTTAACAAAAATTTCAACAGCAACCAGTCTTCAACCTCTGTTTAGCGTGACGTCAGTTTCAGCGGGCTTCCGTAACATGCTGACGTCTCATTTGCTGAACAATGTTGAAAAGTGATCGTGCAGACCTTTACTTTTAGCTTTTAATGAAGAAGAGTTTTATTCTGGAGTGTCTTTACGTTGTGAAAGACCGAACCTTGGGTAACAGGAACAAAGGGCTTTTGTCTTCTACGATACAAAGGGATCGTTGCTGTCGATTACGACAATTTTTCTGTTCATGTCCGAAATATACCGTTGTGAATAATGACAAGGTTAACCAGTACCTTGCAGTGGGAAAAACGTACTGCAAATAAAAAGGTGAGATAGTTGACTGATTTTAATACACTTTGCCTGAATTTTTGCAAATTCTTTGCGCGAACAGGCATCCGTTTCAAAACGTTTCCCAGCCTACTGTAGCAGGACTCTTTGTAATTAGTTATTGCGAGTGACGAAGGAGCGTGCTTACCAGAAGTATCCGAGTTTCATAGAAATCAAATTGTGCTTACGTGTAAATGTTTATCACATACCCCCTCTTTGAGACTGCTACTCCGTGGTGACTCACACCAACGTAAGCAGACTTACCTTGATGATACAAACGTCATGCGGTATACGCATACCTACTAACGGATCGTTACTTCTAGTCAATATCATAAAATGCACAAAGGATCATTTTCTTTCCGCGCATGCGCAAAAGTTTATAAATTAGGTATTAGGCAAAGAAGTGCCAGTTTTAGAACTTCGCAATTTCACATAATTTTAATAGGACTCGTTGTTCTAAGTAGAGTCAGTTGTCTTCGTCCTCATGAATAACCACATCAAATAACCGTTCAATAAAAAGACTTTGTTCTACTTCTACCTCTTGTCTCTTACGCTTTGATACAGTAACTTGGCCGCCCTGACTGGTATACTTATGACAGCGTAGATGTCATTGGCAGTTAGTATAAAGGACTGTACCGGCTGCGAGTTTTTTATACACGCACAAGTAATATTCATGGCGAGTAGTAAAAGACCTGATCATTCATACATTTTCTCGCTACTTTAATTTAAAATGTGGTCGCACAGTTACAGACTATGTCATTGTTAAAATACTGTGTATATTTGCCTTAGTTTGAATTCAATCCTGACAACCGAGAACCCTTTTTCTCTTGAAATGGTAATCAGAAATAAGTATCAAATTCTTTCTTCTGGAATATCAAATTCCTATTTTAAACGTTCCATCGTCCACTGCATTCTAAATAAAACTACGAACTTAAATTTCGCTATGTAATGTATCAAATTTCTTCATATTGTGGGTGAAAAGCTTGCTGGATATTTGATTCACTGATCGGAGAACTTATGTTACTGTAGTTTACCAGCAAGAGGTAATTACAATGCGGATAAACCTACTACCTTTTTAAAATGTGGTTTTAAAGATAGACGGCTGATGCGGCTGTCATGGTGCATAGTTATTTCACGCTCATTGATGTTATCGGGACGTAGCGAAAAATTCTAGACATAAGTGGAAATTAAGCCAGCCCCCTTTGGTTCATGAGTCTATTGATGTTATGAGCCGTGCCACTGCTTTCCATTGAAGTAGCCTAAGCAGGACTCCTCCGTCCCGAGAAATTGGAGATGACAAAGTCTCGACGTATCCCTATTTTGGTGTCTTAAAATAAAGGCAAACTAGCAAAAGGACACTTGTTATTCGTCACAGGTAGAGTTATAAAGATACGATTGTGCGAGTCTTTACCAAATTGTTATTTGATTTGAGAGAGTTTTGTCACAGTCTATGCTTAACATTAAATTTGTCATGAATCCCATATTGCCATCCAACTTTACATGACTAGGAAGGTTCTCGAGTGATCTTTGACTTGTGACAATCATGGTTTGATTTACTTTGCGTAACATCCTCTGACTTATCGCTATAAACCTGTCGTCTCTCTTCGCGGCAGAGACACGCGGTAAGTACAATCAAAATAATATGCCTTGGAATGCTTCGGTTCTAACTGATATTTCATAACCAATATTTAGTTCAGTCGTCCATACTTAAATCAGATTGGAGGTCTAGATGCTTATCATAAGACTGGGCCGAGCAACCTAAAGCGATTTTTTATGTCCACTACGTTATGAATTTATATCATTATACAGTAAACATGTTTAGTAAAATTCATTTCGTTGACAGTAAAAGTATTGGTTTTTTCTGTAACAAAGCTTTTGCGGCCAAGCCATTTGTCATTACGCCTATTTATTGCAATGTCTCTATTTTAGTCTCTGTAAGGTTAAAATTTTATGTGCAGTAAATGACCATCAGTATCAACGGATGAACGTAAAGTGGGAAGTAAATGAACTCAACCTGGGGCTCGAACCCGAACCCTTCTTCTTACCTTACAATTGCTCCATCAGGCGTGAGACCCGGTTTCGACGCCCTGGTGGTCATAATCATAACTTTAACTTTACTTCTGTTTTTAACATATGACCACCCTGACGACCAAATGCTCTATCAATTAAACTATGAAGCCAATGTTGTGAGTAATATTCTTCACAACTCGCTTACCGAGGTCGTTGGTCTATTAACATCGTATTTAGCTGGACGAATACAGCGTCAATAGAACATCTTCACAGTAAGGTTTGGGTTCTAGCCCTGATCCAGGTGTTGTATTCTTCCACTTTTTTTCATTGATTGACTTGTCTACATCCTCTTTGTTGCATAATAATGAATATTCCAACTTGCTGACGTGATAAACTGGTAAGATTTGCTCTGCAGCGGCAGAGGTGCCAAGAAGGGGCCAACGTATATGTGCGTGGAGCTAGGTGCGATTCGCGTTTGGGTTGAGAATCGAGTACACGGAGAATTCGAGTACTTTTTTAACTCTCCGTGCATTGATTGACTTGTCCAAATGAGGACCTGGTAATGATGAATATCAAGATCTTCTCAAGACCTACTATAGTTTTGTAAGACTCACAACATACAACAGACGTGCTCTCACGATGTTATCGTCTAGTTAATTGAAGGAGTACGTTGTTTTACACAGGTGTCTAAGCCATTTTTAGTCAGCTGAAGTTATGCAGAGAATTACCTTCATCTGTATAATACACTCTTAACCACACCTTGTAGACATTTGTTGCCTATTCTTAACGAGCAACAAGATTTTGACTATTAGACATCTTTGCTATGAATATAAGCTAGGATGCTAATTTGGTTAATGAAAATTTCAGGAAAAATCGAATCCTTTTTCTACACTTGTGTCGCATGACGATGTCAAGCGGGGTTTTTTGTTCCAAACGGTATGCCATTCAGTTGACAGAAATAACTATTTTTTATTTCTTTGTTATCCATCCACGTGTACCCAGCAAACAGTACGTGGTGTTGTTAGCAGTACGGACGTGCTTGTAAGGATATGTCACAATTATTTCTTATGATCACATTCGTATTCGTAATCCAAATATATTAGACAAGTGATGGCCGTTTGCCAGCTTTAATTGCATGGCCATAATGTTCTCTCAATTTTTATAAGTCCCTCATTACGGTCCCTGCCGCTCGAGAATATTTATTCCAGATAGTCCTACTACATTTCTTGTATGATGAAGAGGACACTATGATACTTACGCGAGTTTCAATTTTGCTTCACTCTTTATAATTTTGATGCTGCTCTGTAGAGAACGAGTCTTTTCATGACGTTAAAATTCTTCATTACGTTTGTCGTCAAGTTTCCAGTCATAAATGGGACGGCCATACTTCACTGAGATAAAAATTGCTATACGTTTTACAACGCACCTGCGCTGAATTTCTAAATTAAAATGTTTGAGTCTGCCTCCGCTGTTTCTCAAGTGAGCTACGCCCTTAATTCGCTTAGTTTTGTGCTATGAATACAATTGTTCAAAACCTCAAATCCCTACCATTTTAATTATGTGCTGTAGCAGAAAACATCCATCTTACTACGAACTGCCTTTGTGCAAACAGCTGTTGTTAGATTCGTATCATAAATCTTTAATGCTATACGTACCGGTTTTGCTAGGGAGTGATGGTAGAAGCGATAGTGCTGATTGTAAAAGGAACCTGTCATTTTGTATTTGCTATATGTACAGTTGTACTTTTGAGACCAATTCACTTACAGATTAGTTTGACTGATTTGACGCAGCCCTTACTGTACTGTATATACTAACTTGAATTATTGTGTCGATAGCATCTTACGTTGATTCTCATGTTAGTATTTGCCTCATTCTTGTTCATATTTCTCCCTAGTTCATCTCTTGGCGTACCGCGCTTTACTCATATCATTTCCTTGTTTTAATTAGCCTTTTCAAACCACTGGTGTATCGTCGACAAACTGCGTTAAGCCTAATAAGTTTTCTGTGCTATGATAGGTTTCTATATACTTTCATATTGTTTTTGTATCTTCCACAGTAATTCGCATCTCGTGTCCAATGTCGTCTTCCGTTGCATATTATTTTCCATCTACGCTTCCTTTTATTCCAAATTGGTCTTCTTAGTCCACAACTCACTCATTGTCCCGTGCTATTACAGCCGTATAGTTCCCACATGTCTTCTTCTGAATGCAGGTTTATGGCAGGTGAATCGTTGTCTTACTGGTGGATTCTATTACGTTTACTGTTCTGATATGCTCTCGAAAGAACTATCACTGTTTTAGTCGCTTGAGTTTAAGTCCCATTGGTCTCTTTTCTGCGCGTATCTATTCAGCTATGAATTACAAGTTTCAACTTCTGACAATGATTTAGTCCTGCTGTTAACGTTGATAATCAAGGCTTCATAAACGTTCCCGATCTATGCCTCTCGCCTTAAAAATTATAAGGGAAAATAACAGAATCTGGTTCTCGACAATATCTCTTACCTAAGCAGTTGATTAAGAATGAGGAGATTGAAAACTTTTTTAGGATCCCATATCGTGCTAAAAGGAGATAGCATGACAAAGCGCATGACTAGGCGGGAGATTGCTAGAATTGAGACAACAAATGTAATGGAGGTATGGAAATCAAAGGGTTGAGGTTGAAGATTTGGGCTTGAAGATGAATCTCGCAAAATCCCTCGTATGGAATTTTACTTTGTACAGAAATGAAAGTTGGACCCTGAGAAATCAGGAAGAGAAGAAGGTCAAAAAAACTTGACTGTGAAGGAAGTTATGGAAGTTATGTGGAAAAATAGAGAAAATCCAATGAATATGTATCGATAAGTGATACAAGCTTGAAAAGAAAAGAGAAGAAAACCCTAAAAGTACGAAGTCTGCAAGAGGAGGGGTGATAGGTTGCTTCTGGCTACAATTGAGGGAGAATCAAGTGGGTACGTGGCCCCGGTGGTCATAGTCATATCTTAA
Source organism: Chironex yamaguchii (assembly GCA_024741275.1). Taxonomy (NCBI): domain Eukaryota; kingdom Metazoa; phylum Cnidaria; class Cubozoa; order Chirodropida; family Chirodropidae; genus Chironex; species Chironex yamaguchii. The sequence continues at coordinate 17,204 of JANTCA010017198.1, forward strand.
TTTCTGATCTTATTTACCCTCTATCTGACTTATTTTACCTTAAAACGCGACCATTATCACTCTCACAATGGCACATCCATAAGGCAGCACTGCAGGGATGCAACAAGAAAATTCAAGTCATAGCTAGCTTTAACCAGGACCCTCCGGTTCATGTCCTATGATTTACCAGAAGGCATCTTCTTCTGTTGTGTTTGTCGAGAAAATCTTTTCGGATGTCATGGCTTCAAACTTCAAATATTATAGGAGTTATTATGACCAATTCAACGATTTCGTTGCTTTTGCCTTTTGGAATGTTCTTTTTCAAATGACTGTGTTTACGTCAAAATGTGTATAACTATGGTGTACTACAGTTTACTTGTAAGTGATAAGAATATGTTTTCGGAAGAGTTTGCGTTAACTAAAAATTTAAAATTCTCCCCGTAAACTACTACTAAAGAAAGAGAAAGTAACGAAGCGGCTGTTGAAAGGCATTTATGTTAACCTTTCGCATGGTAGGAAATTTAATATTGGAAATTGTATATGTTAATTTCTTTTATAAGTACTTTTCTTTAATATTTCTGCGTTTAAGTATGTGTGCCTGCATTGACTGCAGAAAGTCCTTGAGTGTTAGGTGGATAACCTAAGGAATGCAAGTGCTGGTCTTTCTCTTAACTGTGACCACCTCTTAAGCCTGAATCTAGAGTAGTAATTGTGTAAATTAAAATGAACAATTTATTTTCAAAGAGTACGTGAATTAGACCCTTTATTGGTAAATTAGCTTCACGTAACTAGGTGCTGTTGTCGATCGTGCTTGAAGACGACTTTTGGTTTTCAAGTCAATCCACTGTGTAGTCCACGTTTTAAATCGCATAGAGTATAGTTTATATCGGCTGAAGAAAGTACCGGTTAAAAGCTGCCAGAAATTGTTAATCGAAAAGTATTCATTTGGACGTAAGACTTAATGGTGAAACTAAAGAATGTGGAGTCCCCGAGAGAAGAAAGAACGGCTAAAAATGAAGGAAGAAACTCTACTTTAGTTAACTCAAACAGTAACGTTGGGTAGTGCCGCTTTATAGCAATTTCACTACCTTAACACAGCCAGTGCTGATGAATAGGCCTACAGAGGGTTAGTAAGATCGAAATCTTGGTTTCATCGACCATTGCAAAGTGTTTGAGTAAGCAAGGCATGGTAACTCCCTTTTAACACCCTGACTGACTTCAAAATTGATGGAAAATATATAAGAGCTCTCAAACTTTTTTACTGGGGACAAGAGGTAGCATTTGGAATCGATCAACAGGGACGTCACTTGAGGGGGTATGGGGGTGGTTCATCCCCACCGTAACTATGATATAAGCCTCTTTTTGTATTGCAAAATCTACTTCTGTAGGGCAAATTTTCTGTAACGGATGTTGCGTGTTTCTTGTGAACAAAAATTTTGCAAAAGTTTTTCATTCACGTTTCCGCTGGTAGATCGTCACAGGAGTCGCTTAATGAAAACTGCGCTTTATCATAGGGCAAAACTTTCTTGTGCAGGGCAGGTTCTATTGTTTTTATTGCTCAGATATTGCAACAGCTTTTCAGTGGGAGGCGTTACTTGATAAGGAATGAAGGTTTTTAATCAATGATGAAGGATGTGAAATGAAAGTGAAAAATAAGGGAAATACCATAAAGAAAAATTTGGTCTCATTTGACTTTACCTTTTCACTAATGTTTATGCGCTTAATCACAAAGAAAACAAAGATTTTGATAATGCATTTGCAACAAGAAGATCTAAACATTCTTGATACAATTAAGCTCATTGAACTTCCAGGTTGGAAAACGTGCATTCACTCGCAGCTACACATTTAATGAAGACCCAGAATCGCAGTAAAAAGTACTGTCACTCGCACAAGCTAAAAGATTTTTCCATGAACTTTGAAACAATCTCGCGGCTAGGCCCAGGCGAAAATATCAATTTTTGAACCTCGTTCTGTTTTTCATAGATTTCTTTTTTTTCTGGACTGTAACTAGTTTGTAGTTGTTTTGTTTATTTATTCTTATAAATATTTGATGATGGTCCATTCCAGCCTACTTGTAAGGAGCTAATAAGGTCTTTTTTGTGGTTTGCTAGGCAAAAATTATTTTTGCCGGGAAAACTTTCACGTCACCCCCTCCCTCAGCACATAACATGAAGTGACGCCCCTATAGATCAAGAGTACAAAATATTCCGAACAGAATTTGGGCAATGGTGCTAGGATGCATCATATCTTGCTGTTCGTTATGTGAAGTAACGTGTTGTCCAAAACAAATCTTTAACACCACAAAGAAAGACCGAAGGATTTCTAGATGATTTTAAATGCGAAGATGCAAAAAGAACAAAGAAATTGAAAACTATGGCCAACGAGACTTTCACAATAAATAGACATTCTTTGAAAGCTTGATATATGTACTTTGTGTACAACATGAATGCTGGTAAGGACCACTCTAACTGAAAGCTGGAGTGACTTCTGGACGCTAAAGGTGGAGCCTACGCAAACACAATCAATAGACTTGATAGACGAAGCGAAAAAACATTTGACATTCGTTTTCTTTTTCCTCTTTCACAAGTGTTTTAAAGTAACTAATTCTTTTGTATGACATACTAGCATCATTAGCCCCATCTTGGATCAAAACAACAGACGCTAATTTTTGGCGCCTTAGTATGACTTTCCAAAATGCTAGTGTACGGTTATATATTGTTTGAACCCTCCTAGAGAATATCTGTCTGACCCGTTTGCACTGAAACAGCCCAAATGATCGAGGTTTTCACATTTGCATTTACTGAAACGCAGCACGCGTCATGCAGCGACACAAAGTTAGTATGTAATTGTTCGACAACGTTAAACAACAAGTTGACCGTCAATCTCCGCATTAGCCATTTCGACATTCGCAAAAATATCACACCAAAGCCATGACCGCAAAGCGCTACATAGAAGATGTCACTGTAAATTACAGTACATCGTTGTAGCCAACTTGAGGGACACTCGAAGTAGACTGACGTCTGTTTGAATCGAATATGATTTTGTAACACAGCAACAAGATCAAAACAATAGTTGTAAGCACTTACGTTGCGCAGAGATATAGGCCTTGTCTTTTTCATTCAAGCAAATACATCGTTATATTGGATAATATCTAAGTAGCCTGAATTGCTCATTGCTCCTCAATTATGATGCTCTAACACGCTGTGCTCATTTAGTTGTTCTATTGTAAGGATAGGCTGACCTTTTCTCACAACTATACAGGACTATTATGATGATCCAGTCTTGGTGCAACGAATAGTATTTTCAGATAAAAAGATTTCACAAGACAATAAGTTGTTTGAACGTAGGTGGCCAATATTTTATGTAATGGAACTCAATGCACAATCAAAGTGTTTAGACGCCCTTTGAAGCGAATTCTGCTCGTCTTAAATAGCTTACAGTAGGATAATAGCAGGGACACCAAATGGTACAAAATGTCGTATGGAAATAGAGGTGAACAATCTCTTTGTGACCTGCTATTCCCTGTTAGCATCTGTCAAACTATTGGCCTCCTACGCGCCAAATTGTTCCAGTGTGAGTTTTGTGAATGTTTGGTTCTAAAAGAGAGAAAAGAAATTTAACGTCAATTTTCATTGGTTAAAAGATTGATTAAGTCGGAAAGACATTATATAAAGTTTTGTTTTGATGTTACCTCAAAGCAGTGTTATCAACATGCGAGGGAGAATCTCATGACCCAACAATATTATACGAACAAAAGCCGTGATCAGTACCTTTTAGCTGTTTACTGCGCCATGTTGAAAATCTATCATTTTGCTTCTAAAGTTTCCGGGAGATGGTTCCAGCATTTGCTTGTAACAGTTAAGCTCAAGGTGAATATTCTTGGTGATTGTGCTTTTCGTGTGTATTACGGAGAAATTTTCTGTTCAATTTTGCTCTATTTGGTTAAATCTGTACGTAAGACAACATGGCTGACCACGGTTGTTTTTGTAAACCATTGAACATTTTACTGCTATCGTTCAGTTTCTGATTTCCTACTAACTCTTATAGATGTGTGGGAGTCTTGATTGTAAAAAACGCCCGGCTAGTACTAACCTTCCTCTTCTAAGAGATGTCATTTTTAGCACATAGGAAGGGACAGATGATAGAACACTTATTGCTCTTTCGTTGCTTTGATAACGACAATCCGTTGCCAATTACTATTAAGGCTGATGATGACGTAATTTCAAGCCTTTAGACAAGTGACGTCATTAAATTTCTAAAGCTGCAAGGTCTTAGCTAAACTTCTGGCTTTGACTAGTCTATTTTTGTTACTACTCGTTAAACGAAGGAGTCTTTAGGCCAACTATATTGCCTTCTTTACGTTTATGATGTCACAGAACCACTGTTTAGATTTCTGTACCAGGTTTAGTAAGTCAGTTTTGACTTGGTAAATTGACGTCACAGTGTGGCAAGCTATGTTATAGCAGAGTTAGAACAAATGTCACAGCAGAGTCCCACACGACAGGTGGTCGATTATTGTGGTATCAGTCAAGTGAGTCAATGAAACTATAAACTGTTTATCACACTCATGCACTCAAAGGATGAATTCCTCATTGCGTTGGAAAAAAATGTTTTTGTGCATTTCTACAGCACATTTTTCTTGTTCTCGTGTCTTGTGTGTTACATTTGACTGCGAATCCTTATTGGGTTGCTGATAACTGGTGAGGAAAACGCATGTATGGTTTGCTCAAGATCAGCAAAGGCCCCATGATGTAAAGACCGTATTTGTAACTATCAGAAATGTCAGCGTAGCCAGAACGTAGCCTCCCATTTAGTGGAGCTCCACTCCTGACAAGTATATGAAAATCACTGTGTCTGTTGAGATACTACATACAACTGACACTGATGAAGGCTTAAGCTGAAACAGTAAATATTAATGAATTCCTCCTTACCCATCGCTGGGTTTCGTCTTATAATACCAAGGACTTTGAAAGTCCTTCATCAAATCTTTGTGCCGTGATGGCACGGAGGTTTGAGTGTTAGCTTTTGAATCTTAGGATTACCAGTTCGAGCCAGGCCGGCTTCCACTTAGTGCAGCTATTGTGGTAATGCTCCATTCTCGACAAATATATGAAAAGCACTGTGTACGTTGAGATACTATATATGTCTGTTTGTATGTATATTTCGAAATTCTTCATCAACAGTTCTAATGTCACCTCTGATACCTATTATTTGGCAGCTTGTAAGTATTGACGTGCTTGAATGTCACCACATATGCAGTTTGGGTCAGCTCCCTTAGCTGGTATATCATCCGTAGCCAGGACGAATTAACTTGAGGACACATTGGCTTCGCTTAAGGTCATACTCAGCAAACTTTTCTGAAGGTGTAGAAATGTATTCCTGAAGCTGGAAGAGAGCTGCGCCAGTGCCTGTTCCAGGCACACTTTATATTCCATAGGTAAGGAGACATGTTTCCGTTGATGTCATCAAACAGGATAATATGCATTTAGGTAGATAATGACATCCTGCTCTTGAGAGGAACATTGGTTATGGGAGACGTTACAGCTTTGTGGAAGATATGTGGGTCATTTATAGAACGTTTACTTATATTGACAATGTTTCTCTGTCTTCCAATATCAGCAGGCTGGATGCCACTGAGGATCAATAGTAGGGATGCTGGAGTAGGTTTGATCCAGCCGGTAATGAACCCCATTCATTCATTCATTCATTCAGGGCTACATCAAGTTTCTTGCAGTAGTGGCTTTGACCTCATACATGAGAGCATTACTCTGCAACTTACTAATGCTGAGGTGCACAGTGTTAGGAAATGTACTCCAAAGGTTACAACGTTTAATTTTTTTACTGCAGTGCTGTGCAAGTGTTTTTTTGCATGAAAGCGTGCAGTCCGGAGTAACACTGAGGTGCTTTGTCGTTTTATCAAACAGGATCCTTTCCGCAGATGTTGTCGCATTAAGTTCATAGACAACTTGCCAGTTGTTTAAATGGAAGGTGCTTCATACCGTTTTAGCTGTTCCAGTTAAGACGCCAGTTATAAAAGTAATCCTTCAGTTTGTCTAGGTCTTCAGATCGTATTTTCTCAATTACCTGAAAATATTTATCACTTTTCACGGGGGCGATTACGTCAACATAGATATAATTATAACTGTTCTTGTCAGGAATGTCGTAAGTGTATATATTAAACAGTGTAGGTGCGATGACGGAGCGTTTTGGGACACCATTAGTCAGTGTTCTACAACGTGGTTTTTGGCCCAATATGTACATGAATTCTGCGTTGTGATATCATACCCATAATGACCTGGACCATCTCCTTGCTAGGGATAGTTTTCAAAAGCTTCAGGGTGGGCCCTCGGCGCCAAACTGTATCGTAGGCAGCAGAAAGTCAACTAGAACAGTGCCTGACTTCATTTTTTGTTGAATGAAGCCTACATGTCTTAAGTACGTAATGCAACTTTGTCGAGGTTGCAACGTCCTTTTCTCAAGCCAGCTTGCTGGACAGGATGGGCAGAATCAACGACGGGATCAATGAGGGTAAAGATCAAACGTTCGTATAGCCTATAGGCTATGCACAGAAAGCTTATCGGTCTTTAGCTGCTGGGAGCTGCTGGTGGCTTATTTGGCTTGAGTACTGCTACGGCCTTGGCAAGTTACCATACTTCGGGGAACTGTTTCGATTTGATGCAGTGATTGGAGTGATCAAAGCCATTCTAGGCACTTGGCATTAAGATGTGAAAATAACTCGTTCTCTAGCAGCTGATTAAATTTGCTTTTAGGTCAAAGGTGCTACCCTAACCAGCATGTATTTTGTAAACTGGTTTTGAAATTAGGACCGTTAGACGAACAATGGATGCACTTCCCCCAGTAATTTATATAAATCTCCACTTTCCGAATTTAGAGGATAGTGTATCTTTACCGCTGCTGTAGTTTTGGTATATTAGGACAGCTTCTTCCATAAACTTTATTTGATGACTTGCATCCACTTTTTGTTACCTTACCGTTACGTTATCGTTGTTGCTTTCTGTCAAACATCATGTTGTTTGGGATACAGCTTGTTGGTTGGTCGTACCCGGCATACGATCCCTGATTAACATTTCCTACATGTCTTTTCCTGTTTAGCATATTGCAAACTGTAGGCAATCTCATAAATAAGACTTTGTGTCACAAATATGACTCCGTTTGGAATCTATTAGTAATCACGTATGGCGCATTCCTTGCACCCTAAACTTTGTTTTGATATTTTCTCATATTTCTTGTTTACATTATTACAATCGGATTTTTCAGGCCTCCTTGGAGACAGTAAGCCAATGACGCCGCACTAGTCAGGCAGATTTGTACAACAATTTTGCACATTGTGAAAGAAATATGACATTTTGCGCAGTGGTGGACTTTGATATAAGGTTCTTATTTTTTGTGGACACATTTTACTATTCAGTTTCTGGCTTCGTGATACAGTAATTTACAGACCAATAGACCGTACTCTTCATAAGCATAAAAGTGCTCAGTCCTGCGTAAATGAAATCTGGTTAATGGTTTGAAGATATTAAAACACTATTTATAGTATTATTTCAATACAATGTCATTTTAACAATGTATAAGGCAAGCAATACTTTTCGAGTTTACACCACAGCTGTTACACATCATCAATACAATGTACGTTTTCGAACGACTTTGATGGTCGAGACATTAATCAAGTCATCGAAGCCCAGTGCGCCAATCATTTCATGTTCAATATTCATAAGAGTCTCTCATGTCCCATGCAACTGATAAATTGATAAATTGATTGATAGATAGATAGATAGATAGATAGATAGATAGATAGATAGATAGATAGATAGATAGATAGATAGATAGA
>JANTCA010017209.1:0-25030 GCA_024741275.1 Chironex yamaguchii
CTATCTATCTATCTATCTATCTATCTATCTATCTATCTATCTATCTATCTATCTATCCATCTATCCATCCATCCATCCATCTACCTATCTACCTATCTACCTATCTATATATCTAAATCAACTGCTCCTAATTGGTCCAACCTGTTCCTGAATACACTGTATGTTAATCAAAGAACAATACAACTTTAGCATAATCATGGTCAAATTTGGAAAGATCATGGCAAATTGATAAAAAACTTATCAAAATTCTGTTGAATGGTCATTGTTCAAACCTACTTAGCTTGATAAATCCTGTTACATCCAAACGTTATAGTGACAACAAGATCATGTTGCTAGGAAACTAAGGGCATTTAATGTGCACCACGATTAAAATGGGTAACAACTGACAGTGATATTTGATAGGAGAAACTAAGTTAATATACAGTGAGTTCATTTATCAAATAAAAAGACAAAAAATACATAAATACCTTGTGCAAAGCTCAAAGTGGGAATGCCAGTCCCCTGCTTGTTCACCAAATGCTCCAGGTCCACACTGAGCACCCATATTTGTAAGGCAGAGATCCAATTTTTCATGACTGTTCTGCCAATACTGCAAAACACTCATAATAGTGCAATTATTATTCACTGGTGACATGGGTGAATAGCAAATGTCAGAAAGTGTAACATTTTCACTGCTGCCGTCTTTGTTGTGAACCTTTGTCACAATGTTCATGAGCTTCAGTTGTAGATCAAGCACCTACAAAGCGTCGATAAAGAATGAAAAACAAATCATTCTACTCACTGTACACAGAGACGACTTGATAATCACTAAATCCTAAGGCAAAAATGGACAAAGTAGCACTTAGGACAATTGCAAACAGACCAGTTTTTGTAGACATTGCTAAAATATGTGCCAGTTGAAGGACAAATACACTAAAGTACTCCAATGCATAAGTAGCAATCCAAGTATAATAACAGAACAATTAACTACATAACTGACAAGAGAACTGCTGCCAAGCAGCCATCTTGACAGAATGAGTAAGGAATACTGTTGCAGCCCCGACAACACCAACACATAAGTACTCAATACTGTTCAACTGTTTACTCTAAACTTGACTACAAACAGATAATGTACTTCAGTCCAATACAATGCTAAAAACCAAACTCCTTCCCTAAGCCAGCAAGAGTGCGTGAAGAGTCCTAAGACATTTAACCAAGTAGTGACAAATTACTAGTGTTGATATGTTGATACGCTTACTGTAAAGGTGTTACCAGATTTGAAAGCATAATTGCAACTACAGATAAGCAGGGGCAAATGGAGGTGCCATACGTGTAAGACATAATGCAAAAAATTGAGATGACCTGTTTGACAATTTCACTTATATAAATGCTCATTACTGTCATATCCTCAAATGCAAAGACGACTAGACAACATTTTAAGAAATGGCTGTCACTGTGTCAAAATGAACGATCAACAGTTAAAAAAAGAGATTGTTGCCGATTGTTAACAGTTATTTATCTAAATTATCTATTCATACCCAATCATTAAACAAGACTAAATACCACACTTTTCTCCATTCAATCAAGCATGAGTTCATCATAAGCACACTTTGATCCTCAATACAGCTAAGGTAAGTTCTGTTCATAATACTGGTACAATAATCCTTAAACTAAGATCAAGTGGTTCATATGGGTTACTCAGGAGTGTATACACTATACACATTGATATTTAGAAAAACCAATTCTTGAGTTTAATGAAAATCATAAAATGAATAACTTCACAACAAAGAAAAATAGTTTTCCAACGTAAATAAATACTTATGCATCAAGAAGTAACATTCTTCTAAGTATATGCCAACGAGGACTGTTGTCAAAGAACTAGTGCCTCTTGCAGGGAACTAAAAGGAATAACTATCACTCATTGTTAAATCATTAAAATGTTCTTGCTATGTCCTTGCTTTTAAGTTAATAATATTCAAATTACAACTGCAGTAATAAGACATGCCATAATACCTCATGTAATACTTCCTTATGCATTAGGCCACCAAATGCTACTGTTGTGTTTTTAAGTGTACCGTAAGGGTGGTAGCGCTCGGTGTAAAATTCATTAGTCTTCGATGTTATGATAATCTGCTCTGTTCTGAAAAATGGTGTAAACTTGTTATCAAAGTAGTCTTTGTTCTTCCTTGCAGTGCTATCTGGAGCAGACCACAACTCGACTGGATCTGTAATAACCTAGAAACAAAAAATGGTCATCAACCTTCAAGTCACAGGAATAAAAAGAAACTACAACCATTCAACAGGCAAAAATTTATGTTATATTTTACTCTGTGCTCCTGTAAGATAAGACATAAAGCAAAGATAACACCTTTTCCAGGTAAAGCAATTTATAGGCGTTGTTAAAGAAATTTAACCTTAATTCTACTGTATTATTTGCTCAACTCCATCATTCTCTTGTCCAGAATCTTCAGGATCATCGTCACCATGTCTGTAGCCTAGGAGGCCATTGGTGCACCCATGTTTTAACATCTGATCTCCATCTGTCCCGATCCGTTGTTCTCCAGCTCGCTTCCGGCACATCACCAAGCTTGTCCCATTCTTTGATATCGTCTACTCATGCTCTCATCGGCCTCCCATGACATCTAGTTCCATCGCAGCGACCTTGTATTAGACCTGTCTCTTCTTAACTGATGACCAAAAAAACTTTAGCTTTCTTTTCATTATAGTAGGAGTGAAATTTTCAGGCAGACTCTCACATTTGAACTCACTGACTATCCTTTTCCACACGTACTCATTGGTTGTCCTTTCTTGCCAATTGATGCCAAGCAATCTCCTAGAGCATTTCATTTTAAAAGCTTCTATTTTTGTCTTTGTCTTATCGGTTAAAGTCCAACTCTCACAGCCATACATGAAAATACTTTTTACCATGGCATTCATAAGTTATATTTTTGATTGCAGTCTCACTTCCCTTGCTCTCCAGATCTTTTCCAGTTTAGCTAGTGCACTTGTAGCCATACCAATTCTTTTAACTTTGAGCTCGCTAGTTACATCCTCTGTAACCGTTGCTCCTAGGTACTTAAATTCCCTGACTTGCTCCAAATTTTGTTTGTTTAGTTGAATTGTTATTTGCTCATTTACGCTCTTCCCAATAATCATGACCTTGCTCTTTTCTCCACTTATTTCCAATGCCATATGTTCTCGATGTTTCATTTAATCTCTCAGTTAAATCTTTGAGTTTGTTTGGTTGCTAGTAATAAGGTCTATGTCATCAGCAAAACGTAAGTTATTGATAATTAACCATCAACACTTTGGCCCACCTTCGAAATTTTCCCATGATTCTTTCAAGAAACAAAGAGGGTAGGTGATAGAATGCATCCTTGTCTTACACCACCAGAATAATTGCCCTTTTGACCTTCTGATGGGCATGTTCAAATTTAAACACTGTTGTACCCGAATGCCCCAAGATCATATTTCAAAAATAATAGCTTCTCTACATTCTCAAGCAAAAGTCAAAAATGGATTCCACTACTTATTTCTGATGCAGCTTTAAATACCTGTTTACTAGCTACAGTTCAAATGGGAGGAGAGAGAGAGAGGGTTTTTTGTCAGTTAAGCCAGGTAAGGGAGTTCAATTTCCTTCGTCTTCCACTATGATATTGGATAAGAATCTCAGCTGATCAAGGACTCTTGCATGTATGATAAAACCACATTTTGAGCCAAATTCTTTGACACATCATTGCTTTCAGAGATGGTAATCAAATGAGCAGAAACGGCACTTCCCAGATCTTTGACCATGTCTGTGAAAAAGCCCAACACATTTTGCACAAAACCACCATACCAGTCTGACCCATGCTTGTGTAAAGTAGATGTTGACGTGGCATAAGACAAAGAACCAGCTTATGTGCCACTCATGTATAACCTATACTAGTGGGTAAACTTTTTTCACATTTTTGACACTTTTTGACCAAGTCAAAACTTTGGTCTAGCGGATCTTGCAACCCTTAACCCCAGCTATTCATCAAGTCTATTCCACCATTCAAAACTTTCTCTCAATATAATTTTAATTGCAGTTCATCCCTTCTGATTTGGGGTTATTTGTGTGACATTTTTCAGCAAAAGTGCCTTAAATATGTATTCTTACATTATCCCTTTTTAATTAAATATAACACTTGATTTGAAGAAGGTCAGATTGCTGCAATAGTCAGCCAACTGATGTGGTTGCCAAAACCACAGTGGGACAATCTAAATGTAAGTTTAAAGTTTTCAATTCTTAAGTCTGACTGCAATTGAACTTTTGTATTTTAATCTGCATACTTTTACTATTTCACTGTAGTAAATTACTTGAAAGAAGTTAATCTCAATACTGAGAGTTTAAGAGTAAGATGTGAAGAAGTTAATCTCAAAACCAGAGTGTAAGGTTTCCAAAAGCATGTTGAACAATGCAGTTTGTGTACCACTATGAATGCTTGAAAGTTGACAAATTGTGTTAGCTCCAGGCTTCGTTGAATTTTTCAAGAAGGAAAAATAACATCTGATAACGAGTTTCCGGAAATTTCCCAAAACCTGTTATTTCTTAGAGTACAAGAGACTCTAGTACTCTATTATGTTATGCATGCCCTATATATATCCTATCTTGTTGAAAAGTAACCTGAAGAAAATTATTTGAACATTATATGAGATGTTGAGTTTTCGAGGAATCTATATAATTTTTAATAAACAATATGTAGTTTGTTACATTTAGTATATAACAAATATATGAAAAGCACTGTGTCTGTTGAGATACTGCATATATCTGACACTGATGAAGGCTCAAACCGATACACAGAAAAAAATTAAAGAATTTCCCTTTACCCACCGCTGGGTTTCGTCTCATAACACCAAGAACTTTGAAAATCCTTCGCCAAATCTTTGTGCCATGATGACCATCAAGGGAATAAGTTTCTTGTGCATAATAACACAAAGCCCAAATGTTGTTTTGTGTACATTAATACTGTATATTTGATCAAATCTCATTCATCTGAAGATTGTAAATGGTGGTGTGAAACGTCTGACTAATGAATTCAGCATTTGCTGTCTATTAGTGTTTTTTCTCTCTATATATCTCTCTTTATATATCCATATATATGTTATGCTGACATGCAATAGCTTTGTGTATGTTTCTTAGTGATGTTACTATTTACACGCCAGTAAATTAGATTATTTTACTACTATGAGAAACCTATGTATGCTTTCCAGTTTGTATTTAAGGCCTCCAGTTTGTCCAAACATACCTAAGAAGTAGCAACAACTACCCGGTCTATCCTGTAGTACCAAGCAGCCTCTGGGTAAGTGTTCTTTGTTCCATTCCATTTCTATTCATTGCATTGCTTTCCATTTTACTGTTTATTTCCACTACATTCATATCTGTGTGAGGCCTAATACTATTATGGTCATTTCTGGTTCTGCATTCCTGTTCGCTACCCTTACAACACACATAGATACACATATACCCTTACAATACACACATTGCTGTTCACTACCCTTACAATACACACATTAATACACATTAACTACAAATATTCACATACATACATATGAAAATGTTCTGAACTGTGTCTGCTACTGGCCTTGATAAATTCACAATAAAACCCAATAACCATATCTTACCTTGAAAAATACCATACCACAAGACAAGATGATAACTATCACAACTGAGATCAGGATCACAGTCCATGGATGGTAAGCACACCAGACTCCCCATCTTCTGAAAATTGCTTGCAAGAAGTGCTCAAGAGCAGCACCACATCGAATTAGTAAACCAGGTCTTTCACTAAATATACAAAAAACAAAAAACTTAAATACACTACCTATACCATGGTCTGACTATCAAAGCATATATGTATATTATAGCATATATTACCTATACCATGGTCTGATTATCCAAGCATATGTGTATATTATAGCATATATTACCTATACCATGGTCTGACTATCCAAGCATATGTGCATATTAGAGCATACATTACCTATACCATGGTCTGACTATCAAAGCATATGTGTATATTATAGCATATATTATCCTCCAAAAAACAAATGAAAAGAACATCCTCCACAAAACAAATGAAATGAACATCCTCCACAAAACAAATGAAACGAACATCCTCCACAAAACAAATGAAACGAACATCCTCCACAAAACAAATGAAACAAACATCCTCCCCAAAACAAATGAAACAAACATCCTCCCCAAAACAAATGAAACGAACATCCTCCACAAAACAAATGAAACGAACATCCTCCACAAAACAAATGAAATGAACATCCTCCACAAAACAAATGAAATGAACATCCTCTACAAAACAAATGAAATGAACATCCTCCACAAAACAAATGAAACGAACATCCTCCACAAAACAAATGAATTGAACATCCTCCACAAAACAAATGAAATGAACATCCTCCACAAAACAAATGAAATGAACATCCTCCACAAAACAAATGAAATGAACATCCTCCAAAAAACAAATGAAATGAACATCCTCCACAAAACAAATGAACATCCTTCAGAAACAAATAAAATACTCTTCACATACCAGTTTTTTGGTAATGCCATGAAAAATTCCTCTTTCAGACAAAAAACTATTCACACTTTCAAATAGCTCTCTTAAATACTATTTACAAGTGCTTAAACTCAAAGAACACAGATACTATAACACATCCACAAACACTTCAGGCAAGATAGTCAAAAGCCTACCATTTTGAATAAGGAATGCCTTATTCAAAATGCTGGCAGTAAAGTGGCATTTCAGAGGCACAGTAGTGGCGTAGACGACCAGACTAAAACAAGCTTTGGTTCTGGTACCTCTCCCACTAAAAATTCTGCTAGGGGCAATGGTCCCACCTGTTTTTATTGCAAAAAACAAGGGCATCTTATGTCCAATTGTTTCAAACTTAAGAAGAAGAACCATACCGACGACTCTAGCCCATCAGTAGCATTAGTACAACAGAGAAATTCAAGGTCATCAAGACAAAAATTTTGCAGACGACCCATTAAGGATACTAAGCGGGGTGAGAGGTCTGGGACGCTACCCAATAAAACGAACCTGTATGAAAAATTTTTGTATCAATGTCGAATTTGATCTTCTGGTGAACTAGGAACAGAAAAGACAATTGTTGCCTAAAGGGGCACTGGAGCAGCCCTGTCGTTACTTTTATCTGGTATTTTGCCTCCCAGAAAGGAATGTGCTGTTGAGTCCAGGGTCTTTATTCAGGGAATCGAAGGGGGCCATTTGTCCATCCCACTTCGCAAGATCCATTTGGACTGACTTTATCAAGGGGCCAGTTGCTGTAGGAGTAGTTTCATCATTACCAATTGAAAAGGGGTATCACTTTTATTAGGCAATGATATTGCTGGAGACAGGGTGTGGCCAGTTACCAAAGTTAACATGCAGCCAACTGAAGATCAGAAGACAGAGGCATTGCAGGAGGAATTTCCAGGTATCTTTCCTGCATGTGTTGCCACCAGATCGATGGCCTGAACAACAATATATGTAAGCATATCTTTGCCCAAACTATGAATGGGCATGGCAGCTAGTGTATTTAGAAAAGAGGAAAGTACAACTTGCAACATCAGAAGAGCAGCAGAACGAAGACGTTCTTGTGAGTAAACATGGTGGTGTATGTTACTCCCAGTTTCTGCTATAAAAAGTTTGTGTACAACAAATAAGGAAGTCCTTTCTGGTTTTTTTACAATTTGTTTACAATTGGCAACATATCATATATAGCCAAAAACTGATTAATGCCAACAAGTGTATAGACAACAACTAGAATATACCATTTATAACTCTGATGTCATTTCTTTTGCAAAATGCTTGTTTTATAAAGAAACCTGCTTAAAGACTATTACATCCTCTGCTTATTATTCATAGAGATTTATCAGTGATTGGGGGTAGACTGAAAACTGCCTAACAGCACCAAGAAGAGATATGTACTGCTCAGCTGTTAAAATTCTCATGGTCAGGTCTTAATGGAATTCAACAAGACCCAAGTAGCCCCAAAACTAACTGCAAACAACTTGAGACGGCAAGGGGACTGCTATATTTAAATTTCAAATATTAAAAATTAAAAACAACAAAAGTTCTATTACGACTTGCAGTTTCTGAATAAAATCTTAGGTTCATTTCTATTCCCTTTTTAGATGCCAAGTTGCAAATCTTTTTGTGTTATACCAGATTCTTTAACAGCATGATTACCGAAAAATCTCATAACACTTTTGAAAAAGTCCAAAGGGTCAACTTCCAACAATATGAAATCAAGACATCATCAAAAGGGCAGTAGCAATTAATCTTGCAAAGTGCCAAAACAATAATCTCCCACTGAGAAAAGTTATTAATATCTAATCCAGTGTATATGAAGAAAATGAATAGAGACAACAAGAGATTTGTGATGGTGATGCTGATAGTTTGGACGAATTAGACACCGATGAGTCAGAGGTTAGTGACAAAAGAAACTGCTAACAAGTTGTTTCTGAACAGGAACTTCATCACCACGAAACATATCAATGATGATATTCATTTTATTGGTACTATGATTATCCTTATCAATAAAGGTTTGATGCTAATTTTTTGCATCACTTATTAATTACAGTCTTATTACTGTCATCAAAACTACACATGCTAATTGCATGGACTAACGAATTTGCCTGTGGGCCTTGCCACATATGTGTTGTTTTATTCCTGGAAAAGACTGTTTTGACAATCTGAAAATAATGAGCAAAATCAAATTTGTGCACATATAACAACAGAAAATAAAAATCATAAACCGGTCCATAGATAACAATATAACAAAAACTTGCCTTTCTTCTCCCTCCTCTGTAGGCATATTGTCTCCTTGAACACTCCCATACCTTACCATTGCACCGCTTCTTTTAGACATTTTCTTTAATGCTTGCCTAGATGCTATTAACTCACCAATAATACTTCCAGCAATGAAAAACACTAAAAAGCCAAGATAAACAACTCCAACTATAAAGTAAACGTCCCTGATTCCAAGTATGTAATGTGGCTTTGGTGGAATTGGTGGTGCTGGTTTTGTAGGGCAAGCACTAGAACAGTCCTGGCAACTGCATTTGCTAGAATTTTTCCCAGTTGCAAGATCAAAAAAAGTCTCATTGCATCTATAAATGGTTCTGTTCATTGGATAAATATTGTAGGGAAACTGTGAATGATTTGCTGGCATGACATACTGAATCATATTTATTTGAAATGGGGCATTCTGTGGACTGCCAAGAAAATTTAACCACTTTTGAGTTGTACATTGCTTTGCCGAGTTCCCTCCACACATCAAGTCTAGAACTTTGTTGTTGGAACCAGGTGAGGTAAGTTCCTTGCAGTTGTTGAATAGTCCAGAAGCAAAGTTTGGGGATAAAAAGTAATTTGCTGAAGATGTTGCTGGTGGGTTCATTCCGTCACCAATTGCCTGTAAAAACATAGACTGATCAGGACTACAAGTAAACTCACAAAATAAGTTGAAGAAGTTCTTAAGGCACGCAGGACACCTGGAAAGTAATCCTACTGCTTGTTGCAGACTTCCCTGTAGAGCCTCTAGTTGTTTGATGTCACAACAAAGATCAGCATACTTAGTTCCATTATTACCATGTTGCTTAACATACTCTGGACAAATGCTGCTGATGATTTCAAGTGATTTGGGGTCTGCCCTTTTTGCTGGTATATTCTTCACACAATTATGTGCAGGTTCATAGGAACCACACTGTCCATATGTCACACAATATCCAGGTTTTCTTATGATCTGATCATCTCCTGCCACCTAAAAACAAAAGATGGGAAGCAAATGACTGATCAAATATAATTCCATAGCTTTGTAAGAGATTCAAAAGATACCCAACATCAGATTATATTGCCACCAAATCACTGTTTAAACACAAGACATACTATAATAATCAACTCTCATTCAAAATGTACTATATGCATGGGGGACATAAACCTTTTGGCCTTTGAAACCAAATTCATACATTACCACCAGGCATGAACACTATGCACAATCTGGACATATCTAAGCAAAAAAGGCAGGAAGTATTCATCACATCAAATAGCCCAGGATGTGACACTGATTCATAATCCAATTAATAACATGTAGTAAACAGAAACAACTCAGAAAAACCAGGAAAGAACAACTGTCTTGCCCTAACTATTGATTAAAGAGGTTAGTTTTGGATCCACCAGATGCTTCCAACAATTTAATTCAGTTTGCTGTAGTATATTAAACATGCTTTAGTTGGAGCCAAGCTAGAAAAGTCGAGTCAAACGAGTAGCATGGGTTTTTATATGGGTGGCAAATTAAGATGACAATAGCAAGGCAATGGCTTCAAAAAAGCAAGTTCTAATCTGTCTCGCATGCACTAGTGCAGAAATAGTGAGACAAGTCCATCACCAACTAAATTGTTATTACAAATACGATCTCTAGGTACAAGTGAGAGGTTGCTCATAAAATGTATGTAGCTACTACTAAGACACAGTCAAATAGAAAGGTTGGGTGGTGCCCTCTCCCATCAAACCAAGCCCAGGTTTTTGTAAGCATCATCCAGTGTTGTGGCATGGAGTGCAAATTGCCACAACACTCTTCATAGTCACAGCTCTTTACTGTCTACATCTCTGCTACTATTAAAACGTAGCTTTTACTTCACTGCATAACCAAAGCCTAATTTGAACTTCTTGAAAATTATCTTCATGTTATGCTACACTAACCTTTTCCTAACGAATTTATAGTTGTTTTTTCGTTTGCCTCTTACGTTCATGTTATGCTCAAAACCAGTAACGTCTTGTTAATTACCGTGTGTTCTTCCTGGTTTTTCAGCTATGCTTAAACGACTTACTAGCATGAGCTCAGTACGGTTGATCTAAGACAGCAGACCTGATAAATCAAGCCCCCGCTCAGTCCTCTACGATCCTGTATATCGGTGAGTTTGTAATACAAGAATGGAAGGTGCACTTTCGCAAATACGACTCGTATTACATAATATCGAATTACACAACAGAGCTCGCAGTCACATGATATATTTTCTCTTTGGCCATCCTCCTCGACACTATCGTATGATCAAAACAAAATACAAAGTTCACAGTTCATGCCGAAAATGCACATCAAAGTACCTTGCAGCCAACAACTGTGAACTGCTTTTTAAACGAACTAAAATGGGGTTGTTCAAGCAAGCAGTTCATGATTGTCGCATCTAATATCAACTAAGTACATCAAAAATTAAGCGAGACGCTGATAAATTCTGTTTACGGCCTTCATTGATTCGAGTGCAAAACATCGCAGCCCCAAATGATAACTTTGGGCCCCAAATGATCAATATGCCACGCAACCTGAAAACCAAGGCAAATTTCTTCCTAGTTGTTGGCAGTAGTTATTATGATAAATGTAAGCTACTGCAACAACAAACCGCGCACTGAAACAACACAATCCATTTAAATTCAAAACTATGGGAAAGTCTTCCCGTCATTCAGTTTTGACAATTATAGTATACTATAGCCAGGACAGGAAAAAGTGAGCCATTGTTTTTTATTTTATTGATTAATACGAAACAAGAACTTGTTGGTAAACCCTTGAGCATTGCAATTTAAATATTAGTAAACAAAGTAATGCATACACTTTATAGAAGTAACTGCACTTCATAGAAGGCACTGACTGTCATGTGACACATCAGGTATTTTATGAGATCCAGCACACCCACATTTCTCAAGTACCTTAAATTCTCCCCTTTTCATTTTCACTTAAAATAATGATTTGCAATGGGTGGCAATCAAACCATCGTTTTGTGTCCTGAGGCTTCGCATTTGAAGGAGAAATGAAGGAGAAATGAAGGAAAAGATAACAGAGAAGTGGAGATATTCAAGGGACATGGTCTTTTGTAACCTACAATGAAAGAAAGCTACCTCAAGACATCGTGGGCAAGAAACTATGCAATCTCCGTAACACTATACTGGACATGATGACATTTGATAACATTAGCGGGTACAATGCTGAAGCACAGGACTAGGCATGTAGATCTTCATAGTCTCATACATGAACGCAGAAACCGAAGTGTCTTCCATTTATCCACCTAAACTGCAAGGAACACAGGAAAGGACTGTGCGTACAAATGAATGATATACAAAGAGTCCGTTTCAGCTCTAAATTGAATAAGTAAATATGAGCTCAGACAGAAATTTGCTAAGCGAATCGAGTTTAACATGAACCAATAAATTAAAAACGCATATCGGCAACAAAGATAACTGGTCTGTTTGCTAAGACCAATCAAAAACATGCCAAGATAGGTAAGGTAGTAAAACTTACCGATGCTAGGAGCATGGCGATGCATATAAGTACAAAAACATTACAATCCTGGCGGTGTGCCATTACTTTGGTTAACTTTGGTTGCGACAAGTCCATAAGTGCTAAGTTAATCATCATATGAAGACAAATCCGGTTATTTTAAGGCGCTATAGAGGCCTGAAATACTAGGGTACCGTTACCCCCAGCAAACGCTTGACATGCGACGACGAGAAAGGATGATCCCTTGCAATATTCTTGAGTTGGGTTGTAAACTCGCACGCTGATTGGTTGAAAGAACGCCATCTTTTGTTGTGTCAAAAAGACCAAACAAACACAACGAAGGATGATTGGTGAGTCACAATCAGACCACAGGACACAAGGATTGGTCAGATATAGCAATGCGCCAAGACCAGGAAATGGAGCAAGACACGGCACGGGCATTAATGTCGTCAATATACTATTGTCTGGCTCGATTCCTCTAAATGTGTCCCTTTACTGTGTTAGGTGATAGAGAGGTCACTTGCGTGTTGGATGCTGATTTATATTCATTTCGTTTCTGTCGCACGAGTAGTTCAAAAATTCGTAAATAGACTATTCTCTTCTCAAAAAGGGGCTTTAAATTAATATTTACGCATACTGTATTTGCATTCAATTGGAAGTTGTGGAGGTCGTCTCTATGCAGTGACATTAATGGCTGCTACTTAACAACAAAATAATTGCTAGCCACTCGATATCGAGGATACTTGGCTAGTAAGCGTTATTCTTAGCCGCTTGAATATATCATAGGCACATTACTCGTTTTACAATTGTCCACAATTAAGGTTTGCTAAACCCTATTGCGTGCAGAACTGACGTGAGGTAGTTAAACCAGGGTGACTGGACAAGTATTAACAAGTGGTTGAACAAAATCAGACACCCATGTTTTCAACCACGATGTTTTTGTGGCATCGTGCTACCTCAACTATTCCGAGGCTTCTCAAGTTTCGTAGTGCCAAGTTTCCCTGGCATGGCTTTGGATGATCCCATACATATGCTTGTCGAAAGTACAGCGAGGCGGATTCCAACCCAAGACTTCCTGATCAAAGTGTAAGCACTCTAGCCACTCGGCCGCAAGCTCAGCTGATGATGATATTCAATTGGGTATCATCCAATACAGGTAAGTTATCATACTGAAGGAGGTGTACAGGCAAGGAGAATGAAGAGTCGTGACTCTTTCCAAAAGATAGTCCACGAGATAAGCATGAAATGCTATCAAATTGGTTCAAAAACTTTTAAAGGTCCGGTCACAAAAGTTCTCTTCAAGTTAAGCCCCAGTCAGCTAACCCTAGTTCCGATTCTGCATACTTAGAGAGAGGATAGCAGAAAGGAATTCGTACAAAGGAATAGACGTGGAAGAGGTATCCCATGGAGCTGAGGGCATTGGAAAGTGCCTACAAAATGTTTTCTGTTTTGTGCCATAAATAGTTTACTCTTATCTAACCCCAAAAGAACATATCCCTATCTCCCTCCAATGACAGCTTATGGTGACGATTTTGATACGTCAAATGTACTTGACATTTAATGTCTGCTCACCTTGATCTCAAATCTCATCTGTTCATAAGCTTTTCAAGAACTCGGTCTACTATAATTAAGCTTCGACTTCCACTGTTCATCTATATGCTTGCTGATGCCTTTTGTTCTTAGGTCTGGGATGCTCTAACCAAACATCTTTGTCAAACATCCTATTTGTGTAATCTGGCCCACTAAAATTTAAACATTGTCAGTGATGAAATGGAAACATTTTGCCAATACTTTACCAAAGCATGCGATTCTGCCGAAGGCCAACATTTCCAAAAATCCAGAATGAGTCAAAATGTATAAGGACGAGAATTTTCGGATAATTGGCACAGCTAGATTGTCCTTTCATGTAAGTGTATTGGAGTCTGCCTACATTAAAACAAGAAAGCCAGTACTCTGCAGGCAGAAATACTTCGTTTTTTTCACTTGGACTATTCCAATGTTTTATTTCTTCATTTTCTCTTTCTTTGTTTCCTTTCTTGTTTATGATTGGCTAGTTTTGCTACATATTTCGTATAAATAGGTTGCCATATACATATACTTTCCTTTCTGACAATTCATACTCTGAAGATTGTCACGAAAAAAGCTTTCAAGTATGTTTTTAGCGCAATGTCGCAAATTTTCAGGGACAGTTTTGTACTACAAAGACTGTCCAATTTTAATTATGGCAATTCCTCTAGTTACATAAAAACCTGATCTTTTATGCTATTTAAGTCGTCTTCTCATCTGCGAAATGTCTGTTCTAAAGTCTACAGCACACATTTTAATGCTGGAATTGACGTCTCGAACAAAGTAACGAATGCCTTGTGACTACACTGCACGGATCATACTTTTTCTACTACACGTCCTCTATCCTTGTTGATCTTCTCTTTCGACTCTGAAGGCCCCACCCAACTATGCTCAACGTAAAACTTTAAATGCGTCATATCGCTTAGGGACCTCATTTCTGCGAGTGGACACTCATTTCGACTAATAGTCAGCTTACATGTCTTTCCTTACGGCAAAGGCATAACACAATTATTTCCAAATTGTTCTCTTGTACTAAGAGACAAATAAGGTCACAAATGACGAGAACCTGTCACTTAGAGGCGAACTTTACAGTCATCATAAAAATCCTACTAAGTTTTCCAATTTACTTACTTATAAGAATAAAATTATAATAGCTTAGAGGGGCAGCAAGTGAGCTAGTTCCCTTCCCTTTATAATCGACAAATCTTCTACATCACCTTTCAAAAGAGTTGACAAAATAAATGTGCAACACAGAAAATCATGGTGAAAAAAACAGCATGAAGTAGCAACGTTTCAAGTTTTCACTCCAAGAAAATCGTCACAACTGAGACAGCAAGTACTTGGCGATAAGAAAATAGTTCTATTCCAGTCACATGGATCCGAATTTCACACCAAAGCACAAGATTGACAGAAATGACGTTACATGCAAATTGTCGATAAAACATATCAAGCTCTCGCGAAGCTCGAATTCATAAATGTAATTCAATAATGATGCCTTTGAAAGTCTGTTAAATTCATAAAATTCTATGGACAATAACAAGCGTATTAACAATTATATTAATCTAAATCAATATAAACACTACCAATAACACAAACGTTGAGCGCGAGAAGACCTCCAAGGGGTGTCAAAAATTAGCATAAAATATGCAGCAAAATACCAAAATATGCCTCAGCCTTAATTCCGACGGGACAGTTCAGTCGGAGGGCTAAGAACCAAAACTCTAACTCTAACCATACAATCTATTATACTCTCATAAAAGTAACTATATATATGTAACTTAATTGCTTCTTTTTTAAGACTAAATAGAAAGGAAGACATTTTTACCACAACTCAATGTAACTACAGGAATGAATAATCAAGTTGTTCAAAATTAGATGCATTTAATGTGCACAATATCTTGTAAATAGTTAATTCTCTCCACAGTTTTGAAGTACATGACGTATTTTTATTTAATCGAAATTATCTTAATTGCATATCTCTTGGATACGGTACACCATGGAATATGCCATATCCCATTCAAACATTACGGAGACACTTTCACAAAACAACGTATTTTATTGTAATGTCAAACCACGTAATAGAGAAGGTGACGCTTGTAAAACGCTGGATCCCAAACCACACAAGATGACGTGCTGATCAACGTAAGCGGAGAGACATCAGGTCTACTACCAGGAGATCCTTGTTCGAAGCTCAGGCGATCCTAATCATAGTTTTACACACGACCACCCTGTCTACTTCTCTATGTCACAAATACAACCTATAGGGAAGACAACGTATAGTAATTCTAAAAATATAATATTTGTAAATTTACTGCCCATTCCAAAAAGTAACGATCCATCCGCGAATTTCCGACCCACAAAAATTATGACAGTCGTGTGAGTTAAGGTCTTGTAGGTCAAAAATTCGCGGATGGATCGTTACTTCTTCGAAAGGGTCTCAAGTTTCACTTTTGTACTTTACTGGCTACTACAATTTGTGTGTCAAATATCCTAGCATAACATCAATATCATACCCTAAAAACCTTGCAAGCAGGCTTGACCATACATTCTATCAGACAAACAACAATCCTTCCAACTACCAAACTGATGCTATCTTAAGTAAATGAGCAACTTATCAACGGACAGGGAATGGTGATGTATCGTATTATTGGTCATGCGGCAGGGAATTTAGCGTGAATTCGGAAGTTCGACAAAATTTTAAGCTGTGATTCAATTCTTGGTCATGGTTAGTCATTTAATACTCTATTTCACTCTAAATTTCTTCCTGAGCCTTGCCATTATACTGATTGTTATTGAATAAACTTGGTATGTAAAAATAAGGCAGTTTTCTTCAAATCCAACGTTACGAGTCACCTTTAACAGGATTCGATAAGTCAAAGTTGTATCATAATTGAGCGTGTGGTCCAGACTTAAAAATCTTAGGAATCTCTTTCACATTAGGTACTCAACCAATACCTTCTTTCCTCTCTTAAAAACATACCATTCTTAAACAAAACTTCAACCAACATAAACCGAACTTGAGCTGATACATAAGTACACAAGTAACCTCCCTCCTTTGTAAATACCCAAAATACCCATCCACGAAATTTAGGCAAAGAGTGTGAATACCTTCCATCACATGATAAATAATATTACACTATAATGAGACAGTAAACTTCCTCTTATAACCGGACGCTGAAAGGATCAAAGCTACCTGACGTGGGTGTATATACGCCAATCAACAACGTGCATCGTCACAGTTCACACCCCCAATCTCACTCCCGTTAGAAAACTCATGCAAATCCCAATCGTTTCAAGTTTGTTGAAATAAATCGTAATTCCCAATATCCCAGTCTCTACAGACACCATAAGTCATAGTTTTTTTCTTGTAATTGAAAATAATTATCCCATACTGGTTGTGCAAAGATTATAATGTTATTATAAGACTAACATATTCGATTTGTGATTTATTGTCCTCTCCTTTCTTGCTATCGTGGTTGCTTTTAATGTAGACATTTTTATGGTTCGTTAGTTTTAACATTTGTTTCAGCTATCACAAGGTGATTTATAACGTCTCAAAGCGTCACCCGATATGTTCATTGCTTGAAATAAATAACAGAATTAATAGTATGTGAAATCGTAACCATTATCACAATTTAATCCCAAGAGCCACTTAGGCTGAAGACAACCTGTCTGTAATTGAACCAGACAAAAAATGTTGTACGTCATACTTGTGATAGAAATATCTCGTATTCAAGCGGATGAAAAAATAACAGGAATTATAATTTAAACGATCATCAGTTAGAAATGTTATTACTTGCGCAATCATTAGCAAGATTTTGATACTCTTCAGTGCCTGGAAACAAGGAAGCTTATATTCATAACAAATACGGCCTTAGAGTAACTTTACAGCACAACACAGTCATTGCAATTGACTCGTTCATAATCAATTAAATTTTTTAACCTTCATAACCTGTCCGTATTTATCCGGCCCGTTTTAACTAACTCAAAATTAAAAGAAAAAATTACAAAAAGGAAGAAAAATAAATCAACAACCTTGCCTGTTTCAGGTAAATCACATCCAAGTAAAATTACAAACAATGAATAAATGAGAGTATTGGTTAGATGAAAATGATGCCATGATCATGATGTGATGATGGTGGTAGTATGTTGCAGAACATTAAACATAGGAATACAGGCATTATTTTCTGCCATTTCCTGAAAATGAAGCGAACTTAACTTGTGTCAAAAGCTGATCGATAACTTGCAAGTTACCCTCCCGATGATAATAAGTTTGTAACAAATGGTCCCTCTTGACATATATACAAGGACACATCCCCAAGCAATGCTACTTTATCTTGGAATGACATACGGCACGGACGATACCACACATACGAGAGAATCAGTAGTCTATCGGCAATAACCAGAAACTTTCACTTTGACCACCTCCATCACCATATTTGAACACTGCTCTCCATCTCATTTACATGTTCGGCACGACGCTGACTAATTGTCGGTTTTATGTTCACCCATACAGACAGTGAAGTCATGGCTACTTAGGACGAGAAAAATCTGCGAAAACAGTAAGATGTTTAGGCACTATGAAGCCCATGCGTCATTATGGAACGGATTTTCATCGAAATCAAACAAACGCCCATGCTTCAAGGGAACTGCAAATGAAGTCCTCCTTAAACGACAATGTCTCGTTATTGAATGTTTTGCAGGAATGGCTCCGTCCATGGTAGAGATCTTCATCTAACCAAAGGCCAAATAAGCCACTGCAACGAGAAAAAGGATTGGAAGAAGCAACTTAGATATATTCATAAATGTATGGCTAAAGATTCATAAATGTATGGCTCACTGGACGTAAGAATATGTGGATGAATGTATGGATTGGAAAAAGGGTGGATGGGTGGATGGATGGATGGATGGATGGACGGACGGATGGATGCATGGATTGATAGATGGATGGACGGATGGACTGATGGATGGATAGATGGACGGATGGATATGTGGGTGGCTGCATTGATAGTTGGATATAAAGATCGATGGATGAATGGACGGATGGATACTTGGATGAGAGGGTGGATGACAGAGTGGGCAGATGGATGCATGGGCAAAAAGATGCGTGGGTGGATGTATGGATTTGTGCGAGGCTTGATGCGCTAACGGTCGAAGGGACGAACGGACTAATTTATGGAAAGACGCACGGATGGCTGGACGGATAGATGTGCGGAAGGTTGTACGGATGAATAGATAGTTGATTGCAAGAATAGCCAATGGCATGGATGGGGAGACGAATGGAAAAACGTTGGATGGCGGGATAGGCGGAGAGACGGATGGACAGATGGATGGAGATGGATGCATCGACAAATGCACCGATTGATGGATGACTGACCGACAAGGGCTCGCAAAAATACCTAAACTAAAAGAAGTTGGAGATCGCAAACCCCGGAAAAGCCACAGGGTCACTCGCCTTAGAAAAGCCACTTACGGCGCGACAGCTTATCCTCCTACCAACCCTGTAACCAGATTCGTATGTAAACCTTAACTTTATCTCACAATGTTAAAGAATCCTTGATCCGAGACACAAGCAGACGCAAATCATTTGCTCCTTGTGGTATGTCGAACCTTGTGTTTAAAATTTCACCAAAATTAGTTAACATCTTTGTGGGTTATGTTACCCACAGACAAACTAACCCTGGCGAAGTTCCTTGATGGACGTAACAAAGTGCGAAACGAAAAAGTGCAAATACTTTAAATCGCCATTGGAATAACATAAGCTGTTGGTTGGATTTGACAAGAAACTGACCATAAACTACTTACTCTCCTCCACCAATACAGAGCGATTTAGCATCTCCTTTTATGAAGAAATTGTTTTCGCCGCTCCAGTGGTAGATCTGTAACGTGAAATTTAATGAAGAATTAACGTGCAATTCTCCCTCTCCATCCGGTTTATATAAGAAATAATAAATCATATTTATATAAACTCGAGTTAAAATCATCAACAGTGTGCAGCAAAGAGCGTCATACCTGTTGTCAACCTGTTGCTGTTGATTGTACGCTCTCACAATGAACAGTCAACAACTAAAATGGCATTAGACGTTGGACTCGACACTACAAAAATGCACTGCGGCTGTTAAATTCATAACAGGGCAGTCAGTTATAATCTACAGAACCAAAGCCAAAGATGAAATAGCAATAGCCAACGCCTGATTTAGCTACTTTGTCTCCAAGTCGCTGCTAGTAGTGAAATCTTGCGAATTGCAATCTGTATGTTTGAAACTACTCGGATATCTTAGGAGACCACTATTAAGTGTTAAACCTATTGCAGACAAATTTCGGATATTTCATTTTCGTAAAACTGTACATAATATGAACAGCAACTGACACAGCATATCGGCGACGGGGTGCGTCTTCAGTTAAATACTATCACTACTGGTTGCCGGGAATCGTTACTAATCATTACTAAAACACTACAACTGTTTAATACATTGTACAAACGCTCGCTTTCTTCCTTCCATTCCTGGATATGAAAACAAGACCGTGTTAAGATCAGTAGAAATCCAAAATTGGTTAAAACTCGACCAACAGGCTCGAAAAACAGAATATTGCGCTAAGACAAATAAAGTATTTCCCAAGTACAAGTACAATCTGTACACAAAGCATTTTCAAGGAGAAGAATCAAGATCAAAGTAACTGGGGTAGAAGCATAAGTGTTAATTGTGAGTCTATTTACCAATCTAACTAGAATATGTCGTTTATAGTGAAGATATTCTCTAGTACAAACATGTGGCAAAAACCTTCGACATTATAATCATTAGCTATCAACTGAGAAACAACAAACGAAAGCTGCTGATCCTGGAACAGGAGTTGTCTCTCAAATTACTCAACATACGATCTTTTTCATGACAGGATGCTTTTATTACATAAATACCAAGCTAATACAGAAATTAAATGATACAATCTGTAAACAATAATTCAAAACTTGGACTTGATCATGACATGAATCGATAGATTTCCTAAAAAGATGAAAACAATAATACCACATCAATAAACAAATTAATCTCAGGCCACAAACAATGATACCTTTAAATGACTTTCATCTATAAATGTGAACAGCATCGATTCTCCTGTCCCATAAAACCCGTCACTTATTTTTGGTGCATCAGACATGAACGTACCAAACACCTGTATGATCGAAGACAAGAAACGAACATTTCAATTTGTACAGATTTTGAACAACTATAGAAAGTGTTTTAGAGATGATAAAAAACAACAAAAAATGTGCAAAATAATCGTAGCTAGAACGAGCTTTTTAACGGTGTAATGTAGGTATATTTAGGTCTAATATGGACCGTGATGAGATATGGAAAAACCAGAAAGGCTCTTTTCTAACTACTTACAGGACATGGAAGTAAGTTAGTGATTAACGTCACCAATTCATATTCTCACTTTCTTGTAAAATAAAGTGAGTAAACACAAAGCCCAGATATATTTTGTTTCCTATTAAGCATTAAACACATCGCCTGGATCTGCCGAAAGCAAACTTCACCGTCACAATAATATTTGAAGTTAATATACCAAACAGTCTCATACACATTCTACCTGTGATAACGTAAACAATTAGTTTATTTAAAAGATGTTTGGTTATACGCAGAAGTTTCCAGGTCACTCCTAAACAGATACGAGACGAAGTTCGTGGTAAATCCTGTATAAACACAATGGATATTTATTTCTTCTGAATAAGAATAAGACAGCTTAAGAGAGCGTAGGTTTCAGGGACCACGGAGTCTAGAGGCTAGGGGCAGCTTCAACCCTCCGATAATTTTACCAATTCTTTTTCGAAGCTTGCTCAGTCATTTATAGCTGTCCTACGGTGCACCAGGAAACATCCTTTCAGTCATCAAGGGAAAATAAAGTATAAATAACATCGAACAATATAGTCTACATAATTGTACATATAATAAATACACAAAATTGAACTTCAAGCTCCCCCAAAATACTGGTGTGTTTGGGCATATTTGTGCCAATTTTTAGCCCCAAACCCCATCAGGAGGTTCACAAGCCACCTACCCCCCGACCCCATTGACCTTGCTGGTTCGCTTAGCTCGCCACCCATCTTATCACTAAGACACTACCAGCATCACGACCAAGTCCCCCCGCTCCGTGGTCCCAGAGTTTAATGTCTGTACCAAGTATCCCTTAACATTTTGCGACGCTGCATAGCAAGATACAACCTACTTTAGTGTGTCGTAACCAGAACTGTCTTTTTCTAGTCATGGGAGAGAAACTCTCTCGTAGCATGAAATGTAATATTGGGAAACACATAACATTAACCTGAACAGATCTGGATAATACTTAATAGCCACCAGAGTGGGACAAAATGAGTGCGGGTACTATTCCTCTTGCTCCACGTATGTCAACACAGAACATTTCAAGTATCAGAATTGGAAAACGTTTACCATTATTGTCGATGACAATTAGTAGCCCTAACATACATAAATGCACAGAAAAGGTAAGGAT
This sequence comes from Chironex yamaguchii, assembly GCA_024741275.1. Taxonomy (NCBI): domain Eukaryota; kingdom Metazoa; phylum Cnidaria; class Cubozoa; order Chirodropida; family Chirodropidae; genus Chironex; species Chironex yamaguchii. The sequence continues at coordinate 22,360 of JANTCA010017209.1, forward strand.
TAATACGTGCACCTTATTATAGGCTCTAATTTACAGTCGAATACAACTGCGACTCTTGCATAGTAGTTTCTATATAAACTGGATCAGTGTCGGCTAAATACGCCAGGCCAGCCTACTAAGTGTTACTCTGATCATCGTCATTATCATGATGACCAAAAATACAGAGAGTAAGCTTATAAACAGATCTTCAACATTCCATATACACATTAGATAACCAGATGAGGCAATCGTGACGAGACGTTCTCGAGGAGAGGTAAACAAAGGAGTACATATGTGTACGTCATGATTAGTTCAGTACTTCCCCGATTATTGGCCGCCGTGGGCACGGGTGTTTCCAGGACAGGTGCAGCTAATCAAAAACGGCTGGTTAATTTTATTCCGTAAGTATTGTTCCAAAATAAAAAATTGTCGCAAAAAGTGGCACTTATGCAAAAAAACCCAGTCAATCTTTGTTTTCGGTTTCGCTTAGGCTTTTCGGAAGTGAGTTTCCGCAGAGCGACCAGTCAAAGTGCATGCAAGTGTTGCTCCCCATTGGTGACGAAGCCAAGTCAATCATTGATCACACAATTTTACCGCAGACGCATTAAACATTGTGCAATTTGAGTCGTCCTGGCTAGCCAGATAAGCGTTAAAATTTTTCATGCCAGCATGCGGATAATCAAATATCAGGGCGGATAATAATTATTAACGACCTCTGGAGCAGCCGATTAATGAAGAGACATAATCCAGGAACTACTGTACTTCACTTCTCGGATTGTAAACTTTGCAATTAATTTGCTATAATTTACGGATCATTATTTATCATATATATAAGCAGGATGAAAATAGGTACCTTGTTATTTTCATCAACAACAGTCAATAGAACTGGTGATTCGACGTCAAACATATTCCTGTACAGTGTTCGTAAACTTATCCCGTGTACTGCTGTACTGTACACTAATGTCCAACTATGACCAACAGTTCTTGATGGCAGCTCACGTGATAACTGTGTAAATAATGACATAATTTATGAAAAAAACAATTGAGCAAAAAACCTCAAGAACCTAGTATTACTAGGTCACTAAGCAAAACTGCATAAAGAACCTTATGCCAGGATTCTAAGGGGCAAGTTCGAAATACCATGTATCATTTAAGTATTTAGTTCTTAAGAGTAAAATGTTCAGAAAGCGAGTAAGACTGCCTTTCAGGCGTAAATATCAATGTTACATGAATGGTAATACGAAAAGACACTACACATAGATGTTTCATTAATAGTGAAAATTCTTGCTTGTAATGTCCTTTGAAATACAATTTCTCACATAGACAAAATTATTCAATGCGTTGATTAAACCAAGCTTATAACAAGATACCAATAGCGTACTTGACATTTTTATATGAATCAAGGAGAAACCCATTCATACACCCTAACAGTGATGCAACGCACCTATCTTCCCCCAGCCACCCATGCTATCTTACAGATGTGACAAAACACTATAGGAACACCTCGTCCGCAACACAATCCAGAATAATCACACCTCGACATCACCACCCACGCTACATGGCACACACCCGTGCCATAGACCACGTTGTAAAACGTGCCCTTTCACATACACTACATCATCCATCAAAGGACCAAAGGGCACTGTTTACATTCACCACAACTATCCATGTACCACGACGAACTAAGTATACATCAGCAAGTGCACTAAACGTGACGTTTTGTACCTACGTGAAACAAAGCGTTCATCTTCTGCTGAACCGTTGCTGTGATCACCTGGGCGAAATACGCCAGCATCGTTATACACCCGTAGCATCACAATTTTTCCAAACCAATCACGATATCACAACTGACCTTAGGTGCACTGTCACAACACTAGAGACCACCACCAGAGACCCACTACTAAGAAACGCCATATCCACACTTTAAAGACCCTTTGCCCTCGCATACTAAACTTAGCCTTTGACGTCCATTTACTACCACATGCAACCCCGTTTCCTTTCTCTATAATTTCTAACTTTTCCTATCCATGAACATATTTTCCTTTCCCCAGTCCTTCCTTTTTGTATCTTTCCATATATGTATTCCTGTCTTTGTTGTTGTCCTTTGTTGTTGTTCCTCTGTGCTCCCTTGGTCTCAGTCCTCCTTTTCTCTATAAATATATATCACCTATGTTATAAATATTCCTCATTCTGTTGCATAGCTAGGGCCTTGAAAATTCGCAGATGGATCGATATCTTCTTCAAAAGGGCGATAAAGTTACAAAACGTCACTTTCCTACCACTCTTTCTAGCATCCAGATCTTCAAGAAAGAAAACTATATGTTGATATAACAGGTACCTGCTCGCGAACAAGTATTAACTCTGCAAAACGCCGAAACTAAAATTAGGTTGATACAGTACAGTATGTCCCCATGAATTGTCACCCCTTTAAAAAACATTCGATTTTCCTGTGAGAAATTTCTCTTTTTACTTCATGAAGGATGAACACAAAGCAAGTAACGACATCTGCCTTCAAAATTAGCTCCCACGGACGCATACACAAACATGCGCACTATGGCCAAACACCCCCGTAATCTGCTTTGCTAAACTACATAAATTCAACTACATGCCTGTATTGTACACAGTAAATTATTAATTAAAAGCAGAAACCACTATTGATGTCCCCCATTTAACTTCTGTGTATGAAGAGCTC
>JANTCA010017220.1:0-47322 GCA_024741275.1 Chironex yamaguchii
ACATGGTGGAAGAACTATTAATAACATAAGATTCGCAGATGACATAGATATAATAGCAAGCACCGAAGATGGTCTCATAGAGCTGAGAAACAGAATCAATGTTACATCAAATATATATGGTATGGAGATAAGCAATCAAAAGGTAATGATAACTGGCCCAACATCAATTAGTCTCCAAAGCCTGATTACTATAAACAATGAAGAATTGGAGCAGTTATTGGAAATTAAGTACCTCGGATCACTCATTACTGATGATGCCTCATCAAATAAAGAAATTGAGGTCCGAATTGCGATAGCCACAAGTTCTCGGTCAAGACTCGATAGAATCTGTAAGGACACAACCATATCAGTCAACACCCAAATCAGACTGATGCGAGCGATAGTTATGGCAACAGCTCTATATGGCTGTGAAACATGGACCCTTAGGAAGAAAGCAGAGAAGAAGATTCAAGCATTTGATTTAAAGTGTTTACCAAGAATACTGGGAATCTCATGGAAGGAGAGAAAAACCAATGAATTTGTCATGGCAGAAATTGAGAGACAACATGGTCCACTCGACAGCCTCATGAACATAGTGAAGACCAGGAAACTCACCTGGTTTGGCCATGTCTCTAGGATGGAGGGTAGTATGAGCAATGACATTATTGTTTGGAATGACAGAGAGAAGTAGAGGAAGAGGAAGACCAAGGATGACATGGCATGATAATGTCAAGAAATGGTGCGGGAGAACCATCAACAAATGCAGAAGGAGGGCCGATAACCGGGGCAGGTGGCGTAAGGATGTCCAACAGTGGGTGCACCAACGGCCAGGGGTACGGTTATGATGATGATGATGATGATGATGATGATGAATTGCACTTGTCAATAAAGCGTTGCAAGTTGCAGCAATAGTTATATGAGATAAAATAAAGTGATATAAGCGAATTTTTTTGACCACGTTTTTCCTCTAAAGAAGATCAAATCTTTATTTAAACCTTCGCCTTGCCTTCTCTTCATTTTACGACATAGTTAAAGTTTGCATCTCTCAAAATTCTACAGCGTACTTTTTTTTCTATCTCAATCTTTTATTTGCAGCACAATACCAAGTCATTGTTTTCGATCAATTATAATTAACAATGTAGATATTTTCAAATTTACTTCTTCCCTGGTTTGTCAGTTGTTTTCTACGTTTTGACTGTTTCTTCATTAATCAATGATCTGAAGACTGGTTTTCTAGAAAACTCTAAACAAAGATCCTATTGAAGAACTTTCAGAAGATTCATCAGGTAAGTGATACTATTCCGCACAAGTCTTTAACATTTTCTTTGAATTTTCGATTGATACTTACTCCTGGCTGTATGAAAAGTTTAGAGGATACAGTTCAATACAAATCAACAAAACTGCATAATGCACGTTTTACATCGTTCTGCATTTAATACACAAAAATTACTTCTTGGAAATAGTGGCTTTTATCAACTCAGTAAAAGTCATTGATGTTTGAAATTTATCATGTAATATGTGAGTCGTATATGAGTCTTAAGCTTTTCTTTGAGATACGTTTCAAGAGATCCTTTTCCCAACGTCAACCTAAAGATGGGAGAATGGGATCTTGAAACGTAACCTAGGGAAAAGGCTTGCACGAAATGACACGGTAAACTTGACGCATAAAAATCTATATTTCGTGTTTGTTTCCCTGGCTATTAAATTTGACAAGTAAGCAATTTAATCATGACATAGACATTCAAATTTTGCAACAAAAACCTTTACATCGTCATGTCTTTCCCGTTACTTTATGTTGTATTACTTTGCTTGTGGTGCTAGTTTGAAACAAGCAAGTCGTAAGGGTTTAATGAAGAAAAAACGTCTTTGGCTTAAATATGTGCTTATCATTAATAATTTATAATGGACTTTAAGTCAACTGAAATATAGCCTTGTTTACCTATGTAATTGATCACTGATCGAAGTTTTGCATTTTATTTTTTGTCTAAGATTTCACATGAACACTCAAAAGTACTTCATGCCGTTGACGGTCAGTAATGCCAGTCAATCTTTCTTTTTAAATTTAACATTTAAGCTGGACAACAAGTGTTCTGATGAGGTTGATTTTCCTCATTTTTGGACAAAAAGAATCCCAACGAATGTACTGACCAGTAAAAGTAGCTTTTCGGTAAACTGTTGTTAGCAAATTAGTGTCAGACTGGTAAGTCAAGTTCATTCAAGCAATAGACCATTCGACTCCTGGTGAGGAAAGCTTTCGACTGATGTACATTAGGTTACATTTAGACGATTACATCAAAAAGTGCTATGACGTCACCGAAGGTTGATGACATCAGAGACAGGAAGCCGAAAATACAGTTTTGATATTACCAAGACGTTACAAAATCTATCATGGTTATAAGCCTTGCCTATGACTTAATATTAAGTTAAATTGCATATTGTAACATTATGGTTAATTCTACATAGCAAGAAATTACTGAGATCTCAAAGTTTCCACATGCAATTGATTCTCAGTATTAGTACAGTGTTTATGTCACCTGTGGTTGAGAAACCTTGTTTTTTATTGTAACAACTACGCTAATGTAAATAATACTTTGTTCATGAGAATATGATTCTTTGTTGCAAATATTTACAAATATATGTACAACGCATGCTTTGAACACTATGAGATGTAAACTCTCCTGGCAATGTGAGAGCCTATTCTGAAAACAAAGCCAGAAAGCGTTGCTAAAAGACAGAAGGTGACACTTGGGGTATGTCTTGCCAGGAACACTGTTTTAATTCAAAAGAAGAGAAAAAAGACATCCGAACTTAGAAGCACCTCAAGGGTATCCAGAGAAATGAATGGAATTAGATCCATATAGAAGTATTTACAAAGAAGCTGACAGAAAAGAGGGCCTAAAGGTACTTGTAGTCACAATAGATGTAGATTAAAGCTCAGGCATTCCAAAAGACTCAAAAATGTATTATCACGAGCAAGAAAAGAAGAGGAATTTCCTGAGAGTACGCAGTCAAATGTTTGCATGTTGCATGTACAATTTCTGGCAAGCATATCTTCGGTTGATTGACGCTCTCAAATTGGGAATTCGCACAACAAGAACCTGCGCATATTTTGCATGAAAGGAGAAGATTTAAAGCAACGTGACAAGAAAACATCAAATTTGCGCCTCTTGGAGAAAAAGATACATGGATGAAATTAAAATCTGCAACTATCTTTCTAAAAGTGAGGTAGTACGAGAAAGGCTTCTTTACTTTATAAGTTAGTGTAAAGATTCCTTTGCACGTGAAGCAAGGTATCATAAGAGTTGCTGGAATCAGCATATAAAGAAAGTAAGAAACTGGTCCAATCTTTTTTGAAAGAAAGAATTTTTTCATTACAGAGGCCAATATCATTTTCTTCAACTTCTGGAGTCGATGGAGCTAGAGACTGAACTTCAATGAATTCTTCAAGTTTCTTTTCCGGGTCTGCAGTTGTCTTCTGGACTACTCTCTCTAAACCTAGACATCCTTCACTGAATATGACGTTCCTTCGAATAACGGTATTTTGACGACTTAATGACCACAAGCAATAGCCCTTTTCACGTGTAGAATATCCCATCACAAGGCACTTTTCCGCCTTGTCATCCATCTTCTTCCGAAATTGTTTGGAAATATGTGCGTAGGCTTGACAACTGAACACCCTTAGATGTTTGACCTTTGGCTTCTTTTTCCACCACGCTTCAAACCGAGTCAACTTGTGCAGGGAACTTGTTGGACTTCGGTTATACACATAAGCAGCACACGCAATGGCTTCTTGCCAGAACGAATCAGATAGATCCGCTTCTTTTAACAACTCTCTAGCCTTTTCTACGAGGGTCCTGTTTATTCTTTCTGACACACCATTTTGTTTGGGACAACTGGCAATCGAATGTTCATGGAAGATTCCTCTTTCTTCTAGAAAGGCCAAGAACTCATTTGAGAAATATTCTCCTCCTCTATCCAAACGTAGGACCTTGAGCTTTCTTCCTGTTTGAATCTCTAATTCAGCCAACAGGATCTTCAATTATGAGAACACATCCGACTTTCTAGTAATGAATCTGACCCATACATAACGTGAGATATCATCAATGAAAGTAACGACATACTTCGCTCCTCCAAGAAATGGCGTATCATAAACATCCATCACATCCATGTGCCTCAATTCGAGTGGCTCCTAGGCATGTAACTGATAGTACTTTGGAAAGAGTAGAGCATTACTTTTACCTAAAACACATGGTTCACAAAAAGTGTTTTGTTATTACACTCTAAACCTACAACCAAATCACTCCCTAACTACAATTTCATGTTTCTTTCACCTAAATGCCCAAACGGCGTATGCCATACATCTACAGACACACCACTATTGGCACTAAATACACTTTCACTTAATGGCATCACGACAATTCTATTTACGGTATCAACGTTGACATCCAAGCTTTGTTCTGGAACCGCCAATTTAACTGCAAGCAAATTTTCTTTGCTACCACGATTCGGAAAAGGTTCCAGATCCATGCAACAGTTAACAGTTTGCGTAAATTGTCCATCCAATAAGTAGAAACGTTCCTTCTTTGGAGCTCTAGCGATAATAGCAACATCATCATGAATGATGTACGCACACTTCTTTTTGAGCAAAATCTCACGATCCTAGCCTTCCATACTTCCATCTGTTAAGAACAATGACAAAGACAAGTCTGGCACGCATATACAGTTACTCAAGTGGCACAGGGAATACCAACAATTTTGCTTCAGTTTGATTTCTAGAGTCGCAACCCCAGTAATGTTGATTCTGGAGTTGGCGGCAGCAGTAACCAGCAAGGGGCTGTCAAATTCCCGGTAATTGACCATACAGTCACATCGAGGGGTCATGTGGCATGATGCACCAAAATTAAGCAACAAATCGTCTCGACCGACACACAGCAAAGTGGACTGGGGGGCATCAGCAACAACTAAGAAACTACTGGGATCACCCTTTTTCTTTTCCATTTGCTTAACCGATGGACAGTCCCATTTGAAATGTCCTGTTCCCCCACAACCATAGCAGGTTCCTTTTCCCTTCTGTAGCTTTCCCTTCTTTTTGGGTTTTGACTTATCCTTCCCCATTGCAAAATTAGCACTGGACTGGGCTCCCTCTGTAGCATAGGCCCCCGGACCCTGTTTAGGTTTTTCGTCCCTATTTACCTAAAAGTGAGAAAAAGTTCACTTAACTAACACATTTTCATGTCCTCCTTGGGCAAAATAGTGAGCACTGATGAAATCACTGATTTGTATTTCGTCATTGGCAACGAACCATCAGTTTCTATCACCATATCCGACTCCTCCGTAGGTTTACCAAGTTGACGCATTTCGTTGTACTGAGCCATACGTTGTTTGATCTAAGGTCGGGGGTCCTGATCTGGTGCTAAACGATTTTGCATCAGTTTGAGCTTTTTACCCCACATGTTCACACCTGACGTTGATTCAAAATGTTCTTTCAAACAGACAACCTTGGGATCTTTTCGATTATTGGGGAGATACTGGATACAGTCTTGGGACACAACAGGGATAATAATTTTAAAGTCTTTCTTCTGACGAGTCCGATAGTTGGCCTGAGCCTGGGCCTCTTCCGGGAGTTCAGAGGTTTCTTCGATCACATCATTGCAATCCTCACATCGTTGAACTTATGTTGCAGAAGCGACGACGAAAATCAACAAACTCCTTTTTAGCTTGACATAAGAACTTATTCGTCATACAACGTTACATCAACGTTACATCAACGTTCTATACACGACTGCACCATTTGGCGAACAACAACAACAACTGTGAGCAACATCTGTGAGCAGCAACAACAACTGAATTCAAAAAATCAAGCGACACCAACACGTCAGTATCGATTAATGTCTTACACCCAACAGTAAATCAACACACTACAATAGTTAGCTAGTTAGCGCCAAATATAAACCTAACGTAAATTCGGGCTAGTTGAGCTTAATGAGGAGAATAACTTGCTAATTTCTACACAAAATGTGACTGTCTGGCAACCCTCGCACAATATGATAGACCACGCACAATATCCATTTTCCTATGTGCTATATTCAATTGTTGTAGACACCTATTAAATACTACTGTGGGGTACATACATATGAATTTGGGTCCCCACAACCCAACTACTGATACAAACGAGACACGCACTACAACATAATTAAGAGAACAAACTTGCTCAGCTCAACAGTGATAACTCTAAGAGTTCATCCTTCCAGTGCACAAGATGTTGGAAACATTGACTATGAATCCGAAATAGGTGCTTTCTGACAGTGATTCAAAACAAAATGGTGCATTTGATATTTTTGAGGACTAACCATCTATTGATTTCATGTAGGATGCTCAACTACATGCTTCTTTACATCACCAGACCATCTGATACAGTTCAAAACATTTGCCGTAATGATAGTTATTTATTTCTGTTGTGATAGTGACTTTAGCATATGATATCAGAGCAATAAGCTCACCATTTTGTTTGTAAACTTTGCTGTTGATAATACGGTTATGTGTTTAAAAATTGCTCTCCGCGGATCTGCAAAGAAAAGGAGACATTCTGTTTTGAGTAACAGAAATAGTTTATTCTAAGTAAAGAGAAGATCTAGAAACCGATTTTAAGGGTCGTAAAAAATAAAAGTAAATTTCTGCTAACGCCGCCACGCAAGCAAACAATGTCTTTGACCTTCAATTTATTGTACAGTTTTGTAATGATATCCCCAACGCTCTCGACAGTAGTTTATCACGCTTTTACTTAACAGCCCTTAATTTAGTCTAGCTACACTTGGTTAATCAGAAGTATTTTTTTCCGTTTGACCATACCCAGATGCATGGAAGAAGAGATTTCCCACCAGTCCTTCCTGAATAATATTAAATTACAATATAGCATAGTATAGAATTGTATGCCACAAAATATCATTGTACATTATGGTGTAGTATAGTATAACGCATATATGCCACTGATTATTTTACGTGATAGTTCTTATAATGTTTTATAACTAGAGAAGACGTTTCCTGCACTTCTTTGTTCTGAAAACGGCAGTCTTTTAATGTTGTAGGCTGCTGTTAATACTATTGATTTTATATTGACAAACAGAAACGTTGTCTAATATATTGGCTTTTAAGACAAAAGTATGGCATGTACGTCTTTCTACGTAATTCTTTGGATTACTGATGTCCAAAACTTTCGTTTTCCAAAAAAAACCAGCAAAAATACCGAGAGAACACGATGTCCTTTGTGTCTCTTTGCAGCTACTACCAATCGGTCAACACATTAGCAGAGTTCAAATCAATACAAAGTGCAAGGTAAATTAAGAACCCGAGACATGAAGCTGTAATTTAATTGATAACAAAACTGTCCCTGGTAATAAGATAACAGAAGTTCAAGAAACTTTCAAATGCCAGAAACATAACTCGCACATATAATTTCATTATTTTGTCTTGCTTACTTGGCAAACACATGTTATGACAGTTGCTAGTTAAATCTTTGTGGGTGGAAGTTGAGAAAAAAATGATAGCAAGGTGTGTGGAACTTGTTTTGCAACATATTTTCTTTGCAAATTAGCACTTGTGCTAGGTATGCTTGCTTTCAGCATCGGAATGAAAAGGGGAAGCGATTTGCTGCTCAAATAACGCAGAACATCAATTGACAATCGTTTGTTTATATATTGAAAGCATGCAACGGTAATCTTACGATCTATCACATCAGTTATTTAATGCAAACACACGCTGCTATTATTTTGAAAGCCTGAGAACTAAAGTATTCTTCATTTGTCGTATGCATGTTGTTAATACGTCTTGAGGCGACATAAGGTAGGTTACTTAGCAATTTTGTCTGCAATTCTGCTCAGAAAATAAACCGTGAAATGCACTTTGTGTAATTCTTGCCTTGTTTCCATCAAAGTTTCACAAATTCATGAATAACTCATAAGAATATCATGATTTTACGCTCTTCCCAACGAGATTTAAGGTGAATTGTTCATAAATTTATGACACGAGATCATATGCCCTCCTCATTAAGCTTAACTGACTACGAAAGGACAATGAACAAAGTGTATTAAAAACAAGGTAAAAGTAGGCAGAGTGGGTAGATAAAATTTGGAGGGATAGAATTATCGCTCACCTTACCTGAGGATATCATAATCGTAACTTCACCTCCGTTTCCAGAATAAAGCTACTTTAATGTAAACAAGATTATCATGATTTTACGCTCTTTCCAACGAGATTTAAGGTGAATTGTTCATAAATTTTTGACAAGAGATCACATGCCCTCCTCATTAAGCTCAACTAACTACGAAAGAGGAATACAAATGCGCACTAAAGACTCGGTAAAAATAGACAGAGTGGGTAGATAAAATTTGCTAGGATGGAATTATGGCTCATTTTAGCCGAGGTGGTCATAATCGCAACTTTACCTCCATTTCTATAATAAAGCTGCTTTAATGTAAACAAGATTTTCATGATTTTAAGCTCTTCCCAACCATATTTAAGGTAAATTGTTCATAAATTTATGACAACAGACCACATACCCTCCCCATTAAGCTCACATTTCTATCCTTAATCACAAAATTGTAGTGCCTCGAGGCTAGCAGATAACTACAAAATAGACCAAATCTCCCGCCCTTTTGAAGAGGATAACGATCCATCATTTTCGACTTAAAAGGCCTTAGTCGTGCGGAAGAGTATAATAAGCATAATAAGCACTGTGTCTATTGAGATACTACATACATCTGACACGACACTGATGAAGGCTTAAGCCGAAACACAGAAAAAATTAATGAATTTCCCCTTACCCACCGCTGGGTTTCGTCTCGTAATACCAAGGACTTTGGAAGTCCTTCATCAAACCTTTGTGCCGTGATGGAAACTGGTGTGTCTGTGGCAGATAATGCAAATCAACGTCAAAGTTTTGGATGGTGTTGTGGACGAGCTGATCTTGTAGTGTTTTGTCACGTCTGTATGTTAGCATGGGTGGCTCGGGGAAGATAGGTGTGGTCAAAGGATAGGAATATAGTACAGAGTGAGTTTTAGTTAAGATGTCTGTGGCTGGATGGTTAAGGGGATAAGTCCTGACTTGAGGGATGAGTGAGTTAGTTTGTTGGTCTGTTGGATTTAGGAGCCATGGCATTAGCCCATGTAAGGCTGAGAACACGGGTGAGTATGTACTTTGGATAGACTTTGGTGTTGAAGAAGTGGCATCGACTCTGACGAAAGTCAAGATCATAGCAACAGATTTCTATTGGCCCATCAGTAATGGTAACGTGACCGACCTGATTTGACAACTTTAGTATCTGTCGAGGTTATAAGACTCGAACTATGCCAACAGATGAATAAAAACCAATGTAAGATCAATAAATTCAGCTAACTGGGGATAGATTGGTGAAAATAGAGTTGTAATACAGTACACATCCGCTAATTTGAACTGGCAAGGGACCGGATATTTTGTTCGAATTAGCGAATGTTCGAATTATCCGAAGTTGGGGTAAAATGAAAAAGAGAGCTAATGAAATGCGATTTTTGTCATTGTCAGTAAGTATATAGATACTCGAAGTCTAAAGCATGATTGTATTGTTACTGTAGGACAATTAAGGACATTTTTGCAGAAAAATAAGGACACCAGTGAGCAAAATTTTTAGGACAGTTTCCTAAAACAATACAGCTGTAGGACGATGCAGGTCCAAATGTTTCACGTTACCATACAAAAACCTCTTTGACTCACACAAGCAAATGGCATATTATTGGCAGAAATAAACTGAAGAGCACGGACTTTCATCACCACTATAAACACGCATGGCACACATTGACTAGATATGCATACACCAACCAGATATACCCACAGTGTGTCTTGTATTCTATTTCCTTTTGAAATAAATGACAATAAGCCAGTAGAAAACGAATGCGGACAAACCGATGAGGAAATATGGACAAAATACAGAAGTTTAAGGACATATGCAGGTCAAAGGGCCGAAAAGTAGGACAATGCAAGACAATTAGCAACATCGCAAGCATCATGTAATCTTAGATAAAAGTCTACACGCTCTCTTTGAAAAAGTCTGTAATGATGGTTTGAGTCTGTTTTTGAGTCCTTGGCGATGGAGAAGGACTACAGATTCCTTGCACTCTTCACCTCACTGGGGAAACGAGATGAATTAACAAATTGCGAGATGTTTTACTGTTGCTAAAATAAAGTTTCAAAGTATTAATTTTTCTTTTATATTCACTATTTCTGCTTATGTCGCCTAAGAAAAGTTCCAATTAGTGGGTATATTTAGGTCCAGGGACCGAAAAAATTGTTCGAATTAGCGAAATGTTCGAATTAGCGAAATGTTCGAATTAGCGGAGTTTGAATAAAGCAGCAGAATACGTAAGAGTTTCTTATGGAAAACTCTAAGGACTTGAAATTTTGTTCGAAATAGCGAATTGCTCAAATTAATCGGCGTTCGAATTAGCGGATGTGTACTGTACATAGTTTCCATGCTAATCTCCGATAAGCAACAATACATGGTTAAAGAACAAATGTTTTTAATCAAGGTAACTCGAAAGAAACAGCAAAACAGAACATAACAACAGTCATGATCGAAGGAATAAAAAAGGAAGTTCCTTTTTCAAACGAAACGAAGAATGACACAGTTACTAAAAGTTTGATACAACAACAAACAATGTACAGATGCGCCAGGATGCGTCAAAGTTGACGAGTTGTAAATCGATTGAACAAAGATTAAGTATGCAAAAGTATCTTAGGGTAATTGATGGTCTTTTAAATCCAAAAATAATTGTTGTGAAAAGATGGTAAGTAAAGTAAACACGTAGTTTATGACATGGAAATAGTACAGCCTTTATCATTACTTTTGGAAGTGTGTGTGTGTGTTTTCCAAACAATATTAATTATTGCTAATATTCTTTGTTGCCCTGATCAGTAGCGTACGAAGTAATTTAAAGTATAACAAAAGGACCTTCACATGTGCAATCTACACTCATTTCTTCAATCATATTCTCTGTTTATCGACAACCTTTATTGTCTTAAGACGTCTTGAGTATTTGTACTTGTCATTGTCAGAAACGGCGGGTTTTATACTGTACTTTAAAAATACCGGTATTTAAAATTATTTCAGTCATCAAGGAGGAAAACACAAGGTAATTTTAGTGTCAATACTGTTCTCATACATTTTATTACTAAGGGCAAGGAAGAAAGCTATTAATCTTGATAAGGTTGTGAGTTACCTGTTATATGAGTACGATTGTATGGGCTGAAACAATAGGACAGGCGGTTGCTTGTTTTTTAAAAAAATGCCAAGCGATGTCTATCAACCACTGTTCTAAAAATATAGTATAGGAAGATGCCCTTGGAAATTGCCAAGCAACGTGGCACAAGAACAATATCCTTAATTAGTAGCTTTCATTTTTAAAGTAACAAGTACATATTCAATCAATCAAGCGATACTATCATGTAATTCGTTGATGTTAATTGATCTTGCACATATCAAGCAGCTGGACGTTTGAAGTCGGAGGCAACAAACTTCACTGGTGAGTTTTAAAAAGTCTATGTGTTTATCCACAGAAATAACATGTATACTTTATTACTAAGATTTCAAAATATATTTCTCTTTCCATCGTTGCAATAAACAAGACCTAGAACTCTCTTTTATCTGTTTAATTATTTAGTTAATAAACACGTTTAACTTTTTAGACATGTTTGGCTTCGTATTTGTGAGGCCCTTGCTTGTATGTTTTAAAGAACTAGTCACTTTTGTTGTAATTGTCTCTTACATTTTACTGGTGATGTCAGCAATGGATAACCATATACTTTTGCAAGGACAATTCACATTTATAAATATGAAACTTCATTGTTTATATCATTAACTAACAATTGCTGCAAGATATATGGACGACACTTGAGAGGAGGCAAAATTACCATCCCTGTAACTGTTAAAAGCTTTCCTCGTCATTACACGCAATCAAGAGATTGAATTTATCCGTGCAAAAGCAAGCCATATCAAGCGTAACTGAGTAAGTATACCGAATTTTATTCCTGCGTATCGTTAAAGAAATTTCAACTTGCTTTTATTTGATCATTCTACTCACAGAATACGATTCGGTGTTCTCTCTGTCATTTGATAATGTCGTCAACATGCTATCGTTTATGTCATTTAATGAGCACAGAAATATTTATTTTAAAGTTTATTGAAGTTCGAAACTTTTTTAAAACATGGATCAAGTAAATTAGTAGTATAGAAGTCACTACAGGAAAACATCATGATAGTTTTACAATAACGACAATGACAAATCCATTTTCAGGGGAACAGCTGATAGATAGCTAAATTTTATCATTTAGGTTAATAATAGTTTACTCTTAGGAACTATGTTTAAGAGAATTTGTGTTGCTGAGGAAACCATTTCACTGCTATTGGGAAAAATATAATTCTCAAAGTAAAGTAAAAGTAAATGTCTCTCAGTAATATAAGCAACACTTCAGACGTTATTTTTCTAAAATGTCTATAAATAAATCACGGCAACTTCAGTACTATACAACTACTCACGCTTTGTACTACATCAAGTATATAATATGTTAGAAACAGTTAATTTTTAAGGCTACGGATATTCAAATGTAAGCGTACTTGAAAAATGTTTCCCTTTCTTTTTAACATTTTCGTTACTTTCAAAGTGAGTCATTCATTGCTTTGGTCTTTATATGCTGTCACCAACAAAGACGAAAGTGACCTCCTCAAAAGTCACTCATATTAACAGGAACTAATGGATTTTAATACCCGAAACAGACCTTGCTCATTCGTGTTAGAACTGATATAGAATTTGGGTGAATATTTGCCAGACCAGCAATGGATATTCTTAGATGTTGCTATCGTGTATTGAGAAACAAGTCATAGCATAACCAATAGGTGTTAGAAAACTTGTAACAGGAATAAGCAGAAACCTGACAAACAAAAGTATGGAGTGTGATGTGGACGTAAATCAATTATTGTGCTGAAAAGAGAAAAAAGTACTGAATGTAAAGAGAATCTGTGATGGCAAGAAACAATGCAGTTTTGCGAAAGGTTATGCTCTGTACCCACATAATATCGATGAATGTGAGCAAACACAGTTGAGCAATTGTTTGAATAAAGTTAAAATATACTTTGCATTGTAAAACAGATTTCTATAGACGTAACAACATCTCTCGTTGTCGGTGTAGTAATTTCATTTCCAATACCAAAGACATTTTATTCAAAATTGATTGCAAATGTACTTTCCTAGTTATAAT
Source organism: Chironex yamaguchii (assembly GCA_024741275.1). Lineage (NCBI taxonomy): Eukaryota > Metazoa > Cnidaria > Cubozoa > Chirodropida > Chirodropidae > Chironex > Chironex yamaguchii. The sequence goes on from JANTCA010017220.1 coordinate 13,262, forward strand.
AGCTAATTGGTTGTAGTTTCAATGTATCCCTTCTGCTAAAGGAGCACGAAACAACAAAACGAAGGCAAATTTAGATATTGGGTCTTGTGACTGAAATGCCGCAACCATGATCTAGTTCAAAATGTCCTAAAATAGGGATTTAAAGTAAGGAGCTTTTTCCACTTGATGAAAATGATAAAGCCACCGATCAGAAAATCAAACGAAAGCAAACATCTGTTGTTGAAAGCAAATGTCTTATTTTGAAAGATGTATGAAAAGATCATTGATGAACATAGACAACGCAATGGAGGATTAAGTGCAACATGTGCAACAGACACTTATCATTTAAGAAGATGTTGGCGATTGAGTAGAAGCATCATAGAAAATACTTTCTCCTGAAAAGAATAAATATAATTAAGATTTAGAAAAATCAAATTAGTTCCTTGTGGAGTAAATTAGTTCTCCTGGAATAAGCTCACGTATCAAAAATGGATTGCTTGTGTATTCAAAATACATACTTTTTGAGGTTCTGATAACTTCTACCGCAAGTACAGTATCGTACGATAGCTCTTGCACAGACTAATGCTTTGCAGAAAGTTACAAAGTTCAAAATTACTCCTTTTACAGCTTAATTTAATTCGTTTCTTTAATGTTCTTGAATTAATATTATGTTAGGTAACTTAACCAAGGACGTATTAGGATAGGTAAATTCTTAATCTTGCTTCTCGAAAACATTCATTCAAACCCTCGTTTTCTTCACAGTTGTGACAGCGAACACGAATCATGAGGTAATTATAATGTTTGCTAATACTGTGTTAAACCTGCACTAATAGCTGACAATGCAATTCGAAGGTTTTTTAATATTTGACTTTAAACGTTCAAACATTGCTTAAATAGCAAAATATGTGGAGTGAAATATTTATTTGCGTACGAACTGAACAGACTGTTCTAGTTAGTTCGGTTGCTATTTCTATCCATGGCAAGATCCTGATGCTTGTCATTATTGAGAGAGAGAATCAGTTGTATAAACGTGACGTTGTAAAGGTTGCAAAGACAACAAACACTATTTTTCTAACTATTTTCTTCGCAGAAACAAAGCACGATGCTTCAAACAATGCTTTTATTTAGCTGCACAGAACTAAGATTGTCTTTGTAACAAGGATTTTGTCAGTTAATGAACTGTAAAGAGAGGAACAAAATCTAAGAGAAATGGCGACAAATGCATATAACTGCAAATCAACTCACTCACTAACAAGCATTTCGTTGTTCTCTGGTATCATTGGTGCTGTACTCTCGGTGACAACCACTCTCCTTAATGGTTCAATTCTGTACTGCATGATTCAGGAAAGGAATAGAAAGTTACAAGGGATTATGCATAGTCCTCTTCTTTTTACTGTAGCAACTGATCTGATATCAGGTGTAGTGACTGACATGATTTTCAGTATAGTACACTTCATTGAATGGAAACATTTCTTGCCGATTTGGCTTTTACGATTTCAGCATTTCTTAATATTTTGGACTACCGGCTTGGCACTCGTAAACGTTGGAATGCAAGGATTTGAACGAATTGTTGCTATTTGTCGTCCTATGCAATACAGAGCCTTGCAACGCCGAAGCTGGAAGCGATGGTTAGTCTACGTCGTGCTTTGGCTTCTTTCAACGGCCTCTGTTTCGTTGTATTTTTTGGTTGGATTCTTCTCTTATCTGGTTACTTTCACATTTATTAACATAATTGCACCTTCATTGTTGATGATCATTGTTATTGTTGCCTATCGGTGCAAAAGCACACCCAAAACAGTAATGCCACAAAGTGATGACAAAGAACACTCTTTTCACAGCAAGAAAACAAAGTCTAAGTTATGCCGTTCAGTTGAGATAAGTCATTTTCAAGATGAGAAAATTGCTCGAGAAAGAAAGGATTCCTTTAAAAAATGTACGACGTTTCAACACTCTGATCTACACAAACCTGTCCAGAAATCTGAATCAACAGAAACGACAACCTGTCATGCAAATGTTGATCAAAGTCAAAGAAAATTGGAAGCGTTGGATGAGAAGATTGACAAAGTAAACAATAATCAACCACAAGAAGGCAACAGTGATGAGCAAGATCAAAAGAATTCGAGTAGAAGTGAAGGTTCTTGCTCTTTGCAAAAGATAAATGATGCGTCGGATATGGAATCGACAGACTGGCGGTCAGCAACGGCTAATGAACAAAAGAGAAGTGTTCCATTGCGCCAAAGAGGCAAAGTAGACAAGCAGATTACAAGAGGTCTTCTTTTAAACCTAACAGTGTTTTTGATTTCTTACGCACCAACTGTTGCTTTAATAACCTATCTTAACACTTGTCGCAATTGTAACTGTTATGCTGTACATGTTATGCGTGATGCAACCCTTCAATTTATTTTGGCAGCTTCGCTATTTCGACCCATTGCTATTTTGCTTTCTGCAAAAAACATAAGAAGATGCGTAATGCTTCTCTTTTTCACAGTCGGTTAAGATCCATCTTTCATTAATATAACATTGTAGGTAAACATTTGCAGCTTGATTGTTTCTCATTTAAAACATTTCTCCTTTTTGTTCGTTAACAATTAATGCCATAGAATTTTAATGTTTTACGTTTACCATCCTTAAACATATACCACAGTCAACTTAAATGAAAGAATACTGTTGTTAGTAGTATTTGAGAATGCATGTAATCACACCTGACATTAAAACCTGGCCACTCTGTTGCATATACTTTAATTTGACACTCTCTGTGTCTACAACGTAATTTTGTTGAAGTGTGTGTCATCTTAAATTACCTATATTAAAAAGTCATTTATGTGAACTTATTCTTGCTATATATAATTGCTTGTTGTCAATAATGAGATAGACTAAGAGTTATTTGGTAAAGGTACATTGGTCAGGTTATGTTTTTTGACTGCATTTTTATTGCTCTATGTTTTGTTTTTTCAATGTTAAAATGGTTGTATGCCCAAATATAGATGACTAAAATGGCAATTTTAGCAAAAACGTCTATGCCAAGTCCTCAACATTTAAACTCACACCCTCTTCAGTTTGGCTCTATAAATCAATCCTTAAGTAGGAACACTGTCTATGTTTTGTACATTATACCTAAAGCTTGGTCAAAACTTACGTTAGGATTTGAAAAACATTACCTTCATCTTTTTGATCGATTAATATTTTTATCCATTGCAAAAATGTATCTCCTAAAATATTTGTACTTTAGGAGTTAAGGTTTTTCAAGTATTTGTGTTATATTTTAGTTTTTAGCTATTTCGTTCAATAAAATTGTAAACTCAAAAGGAAACTTGTACAAAGCCAAATTCCTTGTAAAGCGAACGAATGGCTTTAAATTAATTAATTCGTCTTGAAAATTTGCGACACATTGTGCTAAAAACATACTTAGAAGCTTTCCTCTTCTGACACTCTTCAAAGTATTGCCAGAAAAAAGCTTTTAAGTATGTTTTTAGCGCAATGTCGCAAATTTTCAAGGTGATTTTCAAGTTTTGTTCAAAAAGATTGTTCAATTAAGTAAATAATACGGAAAAATTTTGTACGTGCCCTTGAGGTTTTTCAACCAATTTACATAGTATTAAAATTATCCGTCTATTTACAAGGCAAACACGAATTGATTTTAATTGACAAAATAGAAATGACCAAAAGAAACAAAGTCTGTTATCAAAGCTCGTTGCAAAGTCTCTAGACCACTACAAGAAAAAAGCTTCTTGAGGTTTATAACCGTGGTTAAATCGAAACAAGATAGCAACAAGTATAATACGTAAAGGATTGGAGGTCATTTTGAGCAGAAAAAAATCAAGTTGATAAAAATGCAAAATTGTATTTAGCATTCAACTCTGCACACAGATTATTTTAGATGTTTTAAAGTTCTACTGTAAGGAGGTGTACAACATTACTTGCTTGTAAACGGCTCTGTTTCATACATTAAGTATCAACATACGTGTCCGCAAATCTAAACAGCTGTTTAATAAAATAAAACGAGAGTCGACTGAATAAAAGGAACGTTCAGGAATACATTTAACGTGGAAGGAAATCGATTAAGAACCTGTTTCGTAACCTGTAGTCGCTCTACATCTAAGCCTTGTACATAGTCTGTGTAACACTTGCACTTCATTACTTGCTTATCAATGTTGCCTGTTAACTAATTTAATAACTAGTGGAGATCTTACATTTACATTGCCTTTGATACATCCCGGATGTACGTGCCAGATGGAGGGGATTTCGATCTGTAAAGTCAAGTAAATGGGACCGTTAGGTCCGTGTTAGATATTCTTATGCTTCTTTTCACTTTTTTTATCGATTGCACTGCTGATATTTCTTAAATGATGATTTAAAAATAGAGTGCAGTGCATAATTACTGAGAAATATTGCAAGAATTATCAATGCAAAGTAAGTACGTTTACTTAGGTGGGGTGTACGAAAGATTTCGTTCATTTTGTTTGAAAGTTAGGAATTTGACTAGATTGTTTATTACAATAATCCCTTACATCTCCAAAAGATTTTTTCTTTTAAATTAATCACTGGTGGTTTTAGTTTTGAGAGTCATGTAAACATGTAAATTAGTATAGATAGCTCAAAAGTAGACCACGGAGTATTGATTATTATAAAGATCTAAAATAATAATAGTAATAATTAATAGACTATGCCATAGTTCCATTGCTTATCTGATGGATTATTTTGGACAATTCTGTCCAATACGAGTACCATGTTATTCCTTGTTAACTGTTAGCCTATAGAAATTTATTTCAATTGATATGTTAAACTTCAAAGGGTATTAAACGACAATACATATTGGCATGACCAAGATCAAAAAGCATTTGCATAGTTTTTGCAACTATAATGAATTTCGTTTATAAAACGTTTTTTGTACAAGCCATTTCGCAACAAAAGAATGAAACTGAGAGTTTCGAGTAACAAGATAATAAAAAGGTCCTTTTGCACTCCTGTCCACACACATAGCTGCGAGTGGGATGGGTGGGTTGGCTTGTACGATTTTATTTGCAACAAGGTATCCGATATTTTTGTTTCATTAATGAGCTAGCAATACGGGTTTTGCTTTCAAGACAAAAGATACCTTGTTCAAACCCATCTGATCCATCACAAATAATCTGGCCAATGAAAGGCACCTCTCTTAGGTGTTCTGCCTCTTAGGCAGGTCCCACATGTTATCTCCTCCAAAACACCTCCCACCTTGTATGTCATCCATCATCAGGGTTCTTATTCTTCCTCTTGGTCTATTGCGTTCAAACCATCTCTCGAGGACATCCTTCAACAATAAAAGGCATAACCTTTTTTTAATACTGACAAGTTCATAATCAATTTGCGTACACCATGCGAAACAATATACAAATTGATGGTCACACAAACTTGAGCAGGAATCAGGTTGGTCGACATTCTCCTCGTGTGCAAGAGGTGTCTTGTTAAAATCCCAGTGCTAAAGCAAGGGGACTTATAACACGTACCTGCTCTAAGATGATGGAGGTCTCCCCTTCCTTTTCGGCAACCTTCGTCAATAATGTCAATAGAGGCAATCGAGCGTGCTAGTTACACAACAGTTCACATTAAAATAGTTATTTTGTTGCTCAGAAGACTAAAGATAAATCGTTTGTTAAAATGCCATCTTAGTATCCAGGGAAGTATCAAAAGTATCCACTGTAAGACATTGCGGTGTCACCTTTCTTGGCAATCCTTTTTAAAAGTGCTAACAAAATCACTTTTAAACACCCAGCTTATAAGGCATTTCTTAGAATAGAGGAGCACTTGAGTTAGGAATGATATTAAATGAATATTGATGAAGTGTCTTTCATAGGAACAGGGAATAACTTTTAGAAACTAACGATCAATTATCAACATTTATAAAGTCTTCTAACAGTTTGAAATAAGGAAATCGTAAAGATTAGCTGGTATTAGATAAACGTTAGGAACTGTTGTAAAAAGTCTACTGGGTTGTATAAACAAGATTTTACGATTATTATCTATTTTTACACCCTGGGGTGTAAGGGGCGTCGCTAAGAAGGGAAAGGCCAGTTATTACTTTAACTAAATGCATTGCTAGATGTTAAGGTATAAGATTTATTCTTTTAATGATATAAACCTTAGGACAGCCATTTCAAACTGAGTTAAGCTATGTGGAATTCATTGCTTCTTCTTACATTTCAAATGGTTTCCCTAGTTTGAAGTTTTTATTGAACACCTTACGTCGTTGAAGCAATATTAAATTGGTATTAGAGGACTTAAATGTAAATATTAAATACTCTGTTTATTACGGCCACAAAATAAGAAAGCAGAAGCCTCACTTAACAGACATTTTGCTGAACGTTGTCAAATATTTATATTTGCTCACGGACAATGAACAGTCATACTGTACATGCTCAAATTCAAAGAAAGAGACACCAGACCATATAGTTGGCACAGATTTAAACTTTTGCCAACTTTTGATCACTCCCCACCATCTTTAAACGCAAAACAAAACATTACCACATAAAACAACGGTCTACATGTAATCCCTTTACCCTTTCCGTTTCCGCACGTACTTCAATGATGACCGCTTTGTATTTCCATCATTCTCACCGGTAAATGCTGAAGTACAAAAATGGTCTGTTAACCCTTCCTGACAACAAAGGTTTCGGATAGTAGTGAGGCTTCTGTTCTGTGATATGGTGTTGGAAGTGTATATAGAGTTCCTAACATGGGTATGAACGCTTTTTCAGAATTTAAATAAATTGAAGGATTACAGGACAACGCTGTCATGTTTTTCGCGTTGTTTTCTTTTTGTCTTTCATGTTGGTAAAATTTTTCCACTCAAAGTGCACGATGAAAAGCTTTGCTCAGAATACACTTATCTTTGCATCTGGCTTTAAATCCGAGATAATTAGCAAAGCCATTTCGGGAGCATTGTTTGCTTTCAAAATAAGTAATATTTTCGTAACCTTCTTCTTCAAGATTCATCCTTCCTGGATATTAATTACAATAGTGCCCCTCTCCGCCTTTATCGTAACCTCTCTGTCGACTATATCTCGACCAATGTGGATCAACATCATTACGTTTTCAGATCATTTTGAGTAGCCTGATGATGGGAGAAGTTTCTTTCGAAACGTTGCTCATTAAAAGTATACGACTCATGCAGGTCATGATAAAGCTCATGTCTACATGGCTTCCACTGAGTCCATAAAGTCAAGAATTTTCATCACTAAGTTTTGTCTTTCACTTTTGTCTCTTTTTTCTGGTAGTTTATTCTACCCTTGCCACCTTTTTTTACCAAGGTCGTAAACTAGTCCCTAGTACGTAACGTCATTGATATCAAAATCTTGGACTTTGAAACAGAACGGTCCTTATGTACCTGATGTAGCTCATTAATTACTAATATGTCTTATTGCAATCATAGGTTCTATTTGTGCCTGGTGCCAACATCTGCATTGTTTGGCTTCACGAAATGTTTATTAAATCTCCTATTTCGGACTTTAATTACAAGATTCACCAAAAGTAAATTATCTTTTGAAAAATTATCAATGACTTTAGTAAGTTCTTAATTGAAAACCTAAACTGAAGAACCCTAAGCCTATACTGCAGCGTGTTAACTTTGTAAGGTCGTATAAAAGATAAGTCATCGGAAAACTATCCTTGGCAGGCATGCTGAAACCTAAAGCTGCTAAAAATGCTCAAAATACTCTTTTTTACTAGATCATCACTTTAAAAGTTTATCACTGTTGTAATCACTTTTACGCGGAATTTGTTGCATCAAAAAGCAACTCGTTGAATTTTAATTAACCTACTTTAATAGTTTTTTATTTGTCTTATAGTACTAAATGCATTAAGACTTTAAAAGTGAACTGTTTAGAAGTGATGTGAGGAAATACACTAAATATTTAATAGGTTAGGTTCTACTTTGGAGAATTTACTGACAATTTTTTCAGGTTTATTATATTGCTTCAATCTTTCTGGCATAGGAAAACAATAAAGTTGTAATCTGCTAATAAAGATAGCAACTAGGCTGATTATTCTCAGCGAAAGAGCCCCAGGAAAATCCTAACGTTTCTTCAAACAACTTTGACATCCTCAGAGAATTTATTAATGGTACATATTAACTACATGAATGAAAACAGTATGTTGCAATAATAATTAGAATACGTTAAACAGTTGCTTTTCCTGTGCTTTTTTATAAACAGACAATTTCTTTGGATTCCCGCTAGTTGATAGTCATAATTCCGGTTGTTGTATTTGTTGGCAGATTACGTTTTCCACCTGGTATATCGATAAGAACTCTTAGTTTGTCATTTTTATTAAAGGGTGAAGACCGGTCTTTGTAATTTTGAGATTTGCTTAAGGTTTATCTGTACTTTGCAATAGAAACTAGGGTGAAAGAGAAGTCTAAATTCCTTGGACATTGTCTCCAAGACACGACCGTCCTCAAAAGTTAAGTTGGCTGCTTCTTACATGACATCCCTGGTTTTGGTGTTAGGACATCAGGCTAATTTTGCATGATGAGATAAGGAGCACTCAGAGCAGACATTAACTGAACTGACTTAGTGGAAATTGCAGTCCATTCGTTAATGGCTAAATCTTGTTAAAGCATACCTACCTAACAATACTAAAATTAAGCAGCCCTAAACCTATAAATTGGCTTAGCTTGTATGTCATCCACGAGAAAAGTTTGTTCAAAATTAGCTCGAAAGATCAGTTTCGGTATTAAACGCTTTACTTTACGAGTTTCTTCTCATTATTGGCATCTTTCTCCTCAATCTTTCCAAAATATTCACCAAAATGCTAAGATTACGATTCATCTTGTGTCATCCTTTTTCCCTGTCAACCTATTGACAGTCAAAACAGAACAGAGGAACCTTTTGCAAGTTCTACCCATTTCTCTGCCTCTCTCTGAGATTCGGGTCATGTGTCACAGCAAAACAGTCACTATAACAATTGTGAAGTGTATTCTCAACCATCACCAATGTTTTGCAAAACAGCTTATGCAATAAAATGACTACAGTATAATATGAATATACCGTACTTCAAAGGACTGGTTGGTTCATTATGTTATATCCGAAGTACGTTATAACAGGGATAAATGGATATCGACCAGAATTACTAAGGTATAGCATGAAGTTTGCTTTTGGGCCTCTTCTGGCGCTTTTTAAGACTGAGATATTTGACATAATGACTCGCATAAGTTTCTTGCTTAAAAAAAGGAAGAATTTAAGAATTAAAACAATTCTAAATGAAGTACTTTAGCTACTACAAGATTTAAAGAAGTCCACAACATCCACTTTTGACTATCCATTTTTGTTATTGTTTTGTCTATACTAAGAATATGCACATAAGAACTAATGCAAATGTACGATTTCCTAAGCTATTTCTGTCAAGCTACAGCAGAAGAATGTGCTATACAACAGTTAGCGACTCCTTTGTTTATTTACATTTTAATAGGCTATTACTAGAAATAAATGATAGCCAAGGTAAAATGATTTGTATGAGCGACTGGCAAAGTAGGTTACAACCGAGGAAATTTGTCCAGTTGGATCAAAAAAAGGAGTATATAACTTACAACTGAAACTACCTTTGTATGAACCTTTTGCCGTGACCGGCCACTTTGGTACATTGTATCCGAAAGTACGTTTTAGCGAGATTATATTGTATAGCAAAATATTGCAAGGAGGCAACAATCAATTCTGACAAGGAAAGAATGCACTTCGATATCCCACACATACACTGCTAATTCGAACATATTCTTGAGTTTAATGGTAAAGCACACTCAACGAAATTGTAAATGCTTATCAAAAGCAACCAGAGGATGGATTTTCATTTAGTTTTGGTGTTGATCTATATTCGTGATGCTCAAATGATATTTATGAAAAGTAGACAAGTCGTGGGTCCGTTAAGTATTCTTCATTAAAATGCTTTAATTGGATGCCTGTCGCTAAGTATAGTAACCGCGTGCTGTTGTCTTCACACTTTGCCTGATTAAGTATCTTTTCTACTCTATGCCGACGAAAAGCTAAATAGGTCCGCCACAGTACAGCGAAAAAAATCTATCTTAATCGCCATCCTCTTGACGCGTCCAGAACATGTCTATTTAAGCACTACAGGTTAAGAGTTTGGTCTTCCAAAACTCTTTACCGATTTTAAAATTTCTTCTTACTAAATAAATAGTTATCAACAAACATCAATTTAATGGATGTCCTGTCGATATTACTCTGTGGTACCTATTATCTTCATTGTGATATTCAAAAAGTTTGGTGCTTCTTGCTATTATTGGTCTGTGGTCTCTGCAACAGAACCCTTAGTGGTCAGGCTCAGTTTTCAACTAGACACTGAGAAAGTAGATAAAAACGTAGGGAATATATAAACATAACATTGCAACTTAAATCGGATTACTGTATTCACAACCTTTTAAAAACTTCAGATCAAAATTCCCATTTTTCGTTATCATTGCCATCTTACAATAGCAGTGCTGTCACTGAGCCGCAGATGGCATTTGCTTCAAATTGCATGTTTAAGCGTCAATTTCCATGAACGAACAACCAGCAGCTGGCAAGCCGACAACGGAACATGGTTTATTATCGGAAAAGTTTAAACGACCAAGCTTATGATAAGCAAAGATCAAATGTTTGAGTCCATTTTGACACATTCTCTTTAATACTCTAGAACAACTACCTATCATATCAAAATTTTATCTGGTCGATAAGATTCGTATTCCTTTTTCAAAGATGTTGGTAGACATTGAATTTTAAAGTATACTTCAAAAGACTACGAAGAGCTATGGTTATGTTTAGTAGGTTTCTTAAAGCTACTAATTACAGTTGAAAATATATACCTTAACAATTTGCTCAATTGGGTTGCCTATGAATCAACAGCACAATGGCTAATAAATTCTACAAAATTTCATTGCTATGTCTGAAAAGTGGTGTCCTGACGAAACGTAATATAAAGTCAGAATTGTTTACTTTTACCGTCGATGTTAGTCGTCGGTATCTGTACTCAGTATCATTAGTATACCGAAGAGATTCACCAGTTGTCCTATATGAAGTGATCAATATTCCTCTTGCCTATTGGACGAGAAATGTTGACGAAGGTCTTTCTCTCACCATTTTGCTTGCCAAGGCCGTAATAATACGAATTTCGAAAACTAAATGCTTAAGAATGCGCTTGATTATAGTCTCTCAGTCGTGGAATTTGGCAAACATTTCCTCAGCACTAATTGTCATGGGCAAACGGTCTTCTCCATTCTCTGTGTAGTTCTCTGATGGCTTCTTCACATCAGCTATTGATAGGCACGCAGTGTTATATCGTGGGGCACTATAGTAGCCCCTGTGTATCGTAGACAGATCGCAGCAAAATTTCGTCGTCCATATTCCGCATTGGGCAATAAACAGTGCAATTGTTAGGTAAAAAAATACTGGTTTATGTATTTACCCTCACAGATGACAGCACTTTCCTATTAATGCAAAATCACAAAAACACTATTGAACAATCAAGGATGTGTCCACTTTTCAATAACCTGCGGTGTGTGGGTTATGCAAATTAGAAATTAGAAGTAAAACACTAGGTAATACCACTTTTTGGTCATGAGTTGGGCACTTAGTTAGTACTATTGCTATTATAGATTTGTATTACAGTCTTGAAAACTGCAGGGACTCGTTGATTATTTATTCTGTGTAGCTGGCATCGTTTTCGAGCCAAATTACCCGACACCTCTTTACTTACCAGTTCATGGAACATAAATCAAAATGCTTAACTTAGATTTTAGATGTTGCTTTCATGGAATTGATTTACACGTTCGAAAGAACAACAACATTTCGAAATACGAAAACAAAGCTAAGACGTCTTTGCAAATGAAAGCGAATCTCAATACTTGCCAAAACGATAATTTATCTCAGCCTTAGTTATTTTTTGAAAAGCAAACGACAGATACTACCAATTTTCTATGAAGAATGTGTAGAAACAATTTTTTAATAAATAAAATGGATACCGGGTCTATTTTTTTGAAAATTCTTTTACTCTACAGTATTTTGAGAATTACTAATTACAATAATGATCCTAAATATTTATTTTAATACGAAATTATGAAACCTTAACCAGTTTGTGAAGGAAGGCTAACCAATTATTAGTAAACAAAATGATATGTATCAAATCTATCATTCTATCTCTATACAAAAGCGGAATGTTTAATTTGTTAATCAGTTGTTCGAAAAATTGCAGTTTAAGCAGGCTAAGACTAGATAAATTACAGGTATTGACAAAGAAATACGCAAGTCTACAAAACCATTCAATAATCCATTTTTAACTTTTGCTTTCAGTATTTAGCTTTTGTAATGAATTTTACCATTAGGTGTCTGGGGGTTGGCATTTTATTATCTCTTGTATGATGTGTACTATATATGTTGTAACTAGTCGCAGAAATCAAATTCAACTAAACTTGTTCTACACGGAATTCATTAAGTGTACATGATTACATACAGAATTTGTTACGGAGTATTGGTTCTGTAAACCATTCTGCACATATCAATCTACAACAGCCAAGCCGGAGGATTATATGAAGCAACAGGTACCTGCAGTGAAAAGGTCAACCTTTCGACTAGCAAACAGACAGAGCGAGAGAAAATCGTAAAACAATAATAATATTATGAATGGGCAACACTGGTTGTAGAGAGAAATTATAAGGTTATATTCAATACAAAAATGATAACTGTTTCATATTAACCTTCAGCATGAGCAGTTATACAGGTAAGCAGTAAGTTGCAGGTCATTAACACAGCTCCACGTCAAGACGCCAGAAGAGAGTAAACATCTGTAAACACAAGGATTTTATGGAGATCATTATGTTATAGACTTCACTTTTACCAAAATGCACGATGTATTAAATCTGCAAAGGTCTTGAGACGAAGGTGTCCAATATTCTTATGCATAATAAGTAGCGTGCACGAACTGTCAGTTCGTCCATATAAGCGTTGCATTGATCAGCTGGTTCAATGTTGTTGGTTTAAGAGATGAGACACTTGCAGAAGTTACATATGGACAGCATTTCCTGATAACGAAGATATGAACATATACGTCTTGGGTATTCTTTTGTGTGGACTTACTTGTCAGATGGCAATCGCAGACAGTATCTCAAAGAATTTTCAGAACTTCCGTCCCAAATTGTTAGAGGCGCTGCAAAAGGACATAACAGATTTGTGGATATATAAAGATATGTACCAAGACAGGAAAGAGTTAATGTTAGATCAAGGACTGATTAATCGAGCCAGAAGAAACCTAGCAAAAAATCATCGTCTGCGCGAACTATATTCGAGAGCAGTACGAGGGGAGGATGTCCATGTTGCTGTTGTTGGAGGATCAATCTCAAGAGGACAGCCTTTCGTCGAGGAAGGAGATGGAAAACGGGTTTACTTTAATGCCCTGCAGGACTGGTGGAATCAAGTTGTATTTCCAATTACTGGTTCAGCAATGTTCTTGAAAGATCTCTCAATTGGAGGAATAGGCAGTGATTATTTTGCAAACTGTTTACCAGCTCATTTACCTCCAGAAAGTAACACAAATCTTGTTCTGTGGGAATTGTCAGGAAATGACTTACGACGATACAAGTATCAACATGTTCATGGAACCCAACCTCTAGAACAATTCCTTCGAAATGTGCTGCTGTATCCATCAAAGCCTGCAGTGCTATTACTCAACTTTTTCAAAGGTAAAGATTTCTTAAATAAACGTGGCTGTCAGGACCTAGATAGCCAAGGGGAGGTAGCGTTAGCAAAGTATTATAATATTACGGAATTAAGTTGGAGCACATCTGTGTGTCCTTTCCTTCAACACGATCAGAGTGGCTTAGCATTCGATTATCTATTCGCCAGAGACCACTATCACCCAAGTATTGCTGCACATGCGCAGATGGCATACATCTTGACTGATTATATCCGTGATCAGTTCGTGAAGGCTGTAAATAACAAAACAATTCTCCAAAGCTTGGAGGTGAAAAGTGTATTACCATACCCTGTTTTTCGTGAGACATACACTGGACCTCCTTTATGCTATACGTTTTTAAAAGTAGACTCAGAGGAGCCCAGAAATACATTGGAGCTTGACGTGACGTCATCTCCTGCTTACGAATTAAGCACAATAAGATCTTCCTTGCTGCGCCAAGATATCATAGCAGGACTGAAAACTCTGGCGCCAAATCAAATTATAAATCTACACTTCATTGCACCATCGTACGCTGCTATTCAACCTTTTAAAAGACTGTCGATATTGTCCTTTTCTGATTCAGGCTCAGCAGTAGCACAACTTGATAACCGGGAATTTGTTCCCCTGCTAACAGATAAATACGATATGCCAGGTACAATTACGACTGTTCCCGCCATAAATATTGGACCAGGTGACCACGAGTTACGTCTTTGGTCTAAAGAGAAAGGGTTTCTCATCTTAGCAATCATGTTAGGCTAATATTTCTCTGGAAAAGTTAAGACGATTTATTTAATTGCATAGTAAAGAAAGGACGCTGTAGACTCTACGTCAAGTGCAAGGCCCATTGGTGGACAAAATCGAATTACCAATTTAGGAGTTAAACTATTTATTCAAAAACGATAGCTTACATGGACATAAAATGCTACAAACTCTTAGCAACACTCACGGATGGTATTGTGTTTGACTGTTATGCTCTAAGAACAAACTTAACATAGATTAATTTAAATACTGCAGTAATTATCGTCCACGCCCACACACTTAAGCATTACGTTTTAGGAAACCCCAACAGTTTATCTCCCGAAAGTCTACTTTTCCGTTTATCATTTTTACAGACGTTTGCTGTGATATACCTACTATTACTTTCCCCTTTACTGCTATTTATTGGCGATTTTTGTTTCTAAATACGAAATATTCGCAATAAATTAGCTTTACTATTTCAGTATAAACATGTTGCATATTTTAAACAAACCATATGTTCATTGGTATATGAGAAATTTCCTCTAATCCTCTTTTTTGGTATTACCCCCTTGTTTTGCTGATTTATAAAAATTTTCCTCTCCTCTCAATCCGATCTTCATGGTCATTATGAATAAAAGAGTAAGAGTGGAATCTTCTAGTTATTCTCAACTGGGAAAACAGTCGCATTTCAGAAATCTTGCAAATTATTCGGTTCAGCAATACCTGTCGAATAGATAACTTAATTGAAATAAGCTCCGTGTATAACAGACTTGAAAAAAAGTAAGAGCTTGTTTTAAATGGGTGTATATAAACAAGACAATGCATGTACTTTTTTAGTATAATTAATTTTCAAACTACTAAGCTGCTAACTATGCAACAGGCAAAGATCTCGATATGATGCACTTAGTAAATTGTTCTGATCAAGCTGTGCAAATTAACAAGACTTCCTTACCTACAGATACTGCCTAGTCCATTGAAATGCATATTTCCGTTGTTTCAGTGGACTCAGAGTAGTAGTGTATGTAAACAGGTCGTATTTACGCTCATTGAACAACACAAAGCACTGGTAGTCACTGAGAAAACAATCTTTGGTATTTCAGGAAATATGCTGTGAAGTGAGTTACGGAAATAGGTAGCTTCAGAAAGCCACTCAAATTTCAAAGGGTTCGGGATAAGGGTCTTTTGAAGCTTTGAAGTTTCTGCCCGACAAAATTATGTGCCAGAACGTGCCCAGTCACTTGATGTCTCAACGGTATACGCGTTGTATCGGGCACCACACGTGTTTGTATTTTTGTATGTCCCTAAGAAACACGTTTCCATGCCATTGTCTTAATTTCTGTGCTTAACTTACATCGGAACCCTTAAAGGTGATCAAATAACACGGTTTATGTGACAAAATAACGAAAATGATTTGATAAAAAGCTCATACTTAAACATTACCATACTGTTAGTTCTTAAAACCAGTGTTCTAAGACATACTAACTTTATCAAAGGATCACTTATCCTAAAAGTGCTATCTGACAATATTATGAACATCCAATTTAATTGTTGCATGATGCAGTGGTAGTTACCGAATGCTAAAGAGTTCTTTCCAAAGCATAACCATATACGTATTTGGTCATTTCTCAGGGACACGATACAGCCAAACTACACATCCTTTCACATAAGAAAATCATTTCTAGTCTTTATTTTTATCTCTTATCAGTGCTTTACCTACAGTTATATGATAAAAGGTCAATTATACCTAGTTCTTCGTCACTGGAACTGTGCTTGAAAGACGCGAGTATTGGCGTCGTGGCGACATAGCTTAGAATTGTTATGTGTCGCTACATGAGTGCAGAACAGTAATATTGTTTGTTGAAATGTACACTACACTTGCCCCACCCCTCGTAGGACACTATAGTATCCCCCGTGTAGTGTAGGCAGATCACAAAAAAAATTAGTCGCCCATATTCCACATTGGAAAATTAACTAACAATTCAACTGTAAGAAATATGCTCGTTTACGTAGTTACCCTCGTGTGTGACATCATGTTTCCTATTAATCCAGAAAACACAAGAGCACTAGGGAAGAAACAATGGTCGCTTTCACTTTTCAATAACCTGCTGTGTATGGGTTATGCAACTATCAGAACTTTAAATCTAATTATTGGTTAATGCCATTTTTTACCATGAGTGGGGCTTTTATTTAGTACTATTACTAGGTTACTATTGTTAGTATCGGAAAGTATCAGATCACAGCAAACAAATTTTCGTCGTCCATATTCCACAATGGGCAATCAACTTACAATGCAATTGTTAGGTTAAGACATATGCTCATTTTAAGTAATAACCCTCCTTTATTGTGACAATGGCAATAATAACTTGCCACAAACACATTTTATAAACTCCGTTGGGTTCGAGAATTGCCAAATTTCATGTGCCCTTGCCTGCTTTTCAGAAATATAGCATCACGTTTTTGCATATTATATCAATAAGACCCCTGAGTTAATTGCTTTGATGCAAGAAACGTGTTTATGCTATAATTCACTATTAGCATCTCAACCAGGTCAAATTCAATTTACGTTACGTGGCATCAGAGAACCGGCATGAGATTGGGTAACAAGTTTCTGTCATTCATTCAAAGCAATGGACGGTAATGCACATTTAAGGTGTTTTCGAGTCTTACAAATGAGGAAAAAGACAAAAAATTCAGAGTAAAAAGCCGAAATATTAGTTAACTACGTAAATGTTTGTAATTGAGGTAATTTGGCGTTTCATCAATATTAAGCAGTGTTTTTTTGCCAAAACTGCAATAATACAAAACTACCAAACAACAGCAGATACCATTTTAAGTGTCTCGAATGAAGACTTCCTTGGCATAAGTTGACATGGAATTAAAGTTACACAAGAGTTGGGCATGACAACTCTCCCAAATCTGATATGTGCAAAGGAAATAACTTCTTCCCTTTGCAAATATCGAGCGTAACAAATTACTCTCGGCAAAAGACAGTTGTTCAATAATCTGCAGTTTATCAGTTATCCAAGAATCACAAATTAAAAGTAAAACATCGATTAATGTCACATGTTGGCCATGACTGGAGCACGTAGCACTATTGAAAGTTTGTTGACTGGTTTAATAGATTACAACAGTTGATTTAATTGGTCTTAACCAATTCTTCTTGGTCTTTTAAAAACGAGGAAACAGAAAGTTACCAGTTAAAATGTTGGTCTCAGTTTTCAGCCTTCGTTGACATTACATAACTTAACATCAAAATTTCCAAATTAATTCAACTGGTTAAAATGAAACAGCTTTGTTATACATCACTAACAGAAGTGTTATTTACCTACGTGAGGAAACCGAAATTACATTGGCAATCGACAGAATAGGACTAAAAAGCACAGTGACAAAAGAATAATCACATATCATAAATTATGGTCGTTATGGAAAGTATACAAGGCCCTGAAGAATGGAGCCAACATTCGTTTCTATTCTCATTAACGCCTTTTCACGGTGTTGGCATTGAAATTAAACTTCGTGACAATAACCTTGGATTTGAGTTGACAACCATCACCCTCTAACACAGCTATACTTCAGAGGCGTTGTGGTCCAGGTGGGACCACCGATGCTGCATGGTTTGAAAATTCGCTGGTCCTCCAGACTCGAGGTCGAGTACAGGAATAAAAATCTTGTCTCATAGAAACATTTCTGTTAAAATGGCAGCTGAATCTCCCCAAATGAGTCATCCCAGGGAGGGGCCGATAGAAAGACGGGCTTGTTTTAAAAATCATTATGTGAAACTCACATAAATACTATTAAACGGCATGGTATCTTATTCTTTAAATTAAAGTACGGCTGTGAAATTAAAGTACGGCTGTGAAACTGACAAAACACTATTAAGATTGACGGAATCCTGTTCTAGAACATAAGCTAAGGCCGTGAAACTGACAAATACCATTGAACGGTATCAATGAAGTCCAAATGGCAACAAAATTGCCATTAAGTCGTATTAAGTATTTAGAGCTCTCGAACCGAAATAAAGTAACTTAACGTAAACCCATGGAGGAGTTAATTTTTCCGACCGTTGGCGAAACTAGAAGCAATGCAATCTTTTTCACAAGGAATTTGGAGTCAATCTTTCATGTATTTCCAGAGGATTTCAAATTCTTACCAAAAGGTTAGGAAACACGTTAGACATAACTTTGTCATCATAATGATAAAGTAAACAATGAAAGTATGACGTATTTGCCGTTAGGATATATCTCTATGTGGTGATCAAGAATGCAACCAATACGTAGATGATCATTTTCCAATCAAATCCACATATTTAGTTTGTACATTTCTTGAGTGTGAGTGAGTGAGTGAGTGTGACTGAGTGTCAGCAACCGAGCTCACAATAATGCAAGCAAATACTTAAGTAGGTAAGTTATTAAGGCGAGTATTTGTTTCCTCCTTTCCTACAGTTAACATACCCTTTCTGTCCTGTGCATGTGGTGAGAGAAAACTAGCAAGAATAAAAGAGAGAAAAGCGCTTGCAATAAACACTTATGCTTGTGTATTTGTAGTTTGTTTATACTAATTACGGGCGCCAATGAATTTCCATTAGTCAATTTTACAATTTCGTTCCCGTAACAAACCAAAGTCCCACATACGACCAATACAATATTTGGAAATATTTTCAAATATAAAATACAGTTCAGAAAAATGTACAGATTATAGGCTCTACGAGTTATTTTCTCGTTTAGCCCAAAACGACATCCAATAAAATTATGTCTACTTTTTTATTCTAAATTGTTACTATTGTTTTATACGAATGGATTCGATGTCTTCGGTACACCTGCACAAAAACAAAAAAATAAGAAGGAGTCATAGACTCACGTGAAAGAAATGTAATCATAGTTTACACAAGCTGAAGGTGAGAAATGACAAATTTCCTATCAAATCCATTACAGCTTAATACTGCTTGCAGTATATATCTAATTAATACAAATAATGGCTCTGGTTGGTCATCAGTATCACTGCATCCGTCTATTTTTCAGCATTCGGATTTGTAGAATAAACTCCTTATCACCAGCCTGGTCTACGTGATGCTCACAATAACAAAAATTAGGAACAAGCCACGTGATATGCATGATTAGGGTTATCGGAAGCCTCTTAGTGTATGATTATTTTTACTTTCAGCTTTGCAACCAGAGGCAAATAGAAAAACGAATGCAAAAATGCTAACAATTGCTCACATACCCGAAGATAAATTGGGTTGTGTGTTAGTTGGTCTACTTTGAAAGTTCGTAAACGGCGTTGTATGTATGTTAGTTCCTACATGTGACGGAGGAACAGGTCCCTGTATAGGTGGTCTTGGCTGCGGGGGATTTCCGTTCTGAGGAACGGGTCCGCCAGGTACCATCGGAATGCCTGCCGGACTTCCAAATGGCGGAGGGACATGTCGTTGCTCTGGTGTGGATGTAAACGGTCCCTGTCTTGGTGGCTGACTTCTAAGTGGCACAAACGATGGGCCTTGGCCAGATATAGTACTCAAATCTGATGTTTTCTAGGGCGGAAGACGAGACATCACTGAAAAAATAAATATCCGATACTTCATGTTAATCAAAACTTTAATATTCAAGCTAAAAGTAGATATCAAATAACAAATTTGAAACACACGTCTTCTCTAGTATAATAATTCCCTAACAAACAAAAGTGCAAATTGTATCTACGCCAATGTGGCAATAGCTGTATACACGTTGAACGTATATCGTAAAAAGTATCAAGACGGTGAATGAACGTATTCAACTGGTACAGCATCGCTTTATCAACAAGTAAAGAAAAGTGATCATCTTTGGTTACAATTCGCAAGAAGCATGGAGAAATAGTCCGAATTCCAATGGTGGATGTTTTCAATTAACATAAAATAGAAAATTTGTAACTTTGCTGTCTTTTTAGAGACGAGAGCTAACTATCCACAAATGTTCGATTAACAAGGTATTAGCCATCTGTCAGCAGCAAATCAAATACTTCACATCTTCAAACAAAAAAAAACACGAAGGCCATACCGGTCTTAAAGGTGGTCTGGCACCGGATGAGTTGCTTCCACTAACCAAGGAGGAGGGTCCAGAGGGAACGGAATCCCTAGATGCAAACGCCGGAGGGATCATAGCACTCCCAGCTGTCGCTGCAGGCAATGATGGTGGGAGTACCCCCGGCATTCCAGCTGGCATACCAGGTGGTACCATGCCTTGCGGCATCATTCCAGGTGGAAAAGGACCTGTCATGACGAAGCGAGAATAAAAGAGTTAAATATCGAAGAAAATATAACTGAGTACGAAATTTAATTACGTTTTGTAAAAGGAAAGAAATGTAAAAAGAAAGGAAATCATTATTTAATCAACTTTCACCATTTAATCTATCACGTTATGCAACAGAAAAAGATACATGGACAACACACAGAAGCAGGGTGTGTGTGATTCTGTGAATGTGTGTGTGCGAGCGTGTGCGTAACATAAAAGGGGGAGCATAAACGCTAATAATAAACACAGGCGGCAATTCAAGCATATAAATTCAGCCTTTTTAAACTTTGATAGTACGGCATCAAACTTTTTCAGACATTAAAATAAACACCAAAATACCTGAATAAGTGACCCATGGAAGTGAACGTGAAAAGGAAACATATATAGACTTGCAGCAGTCAAATATGTATACAAATATGGCTCACTTGATATCAAACAAACTTTGTCTGCGTCTTTGCACTTCAATGTACATAAAATTTATACTTACCTGGCATCATAGGACCGAACGGTGGTGGTCTCATAGGGGCCGGCCCACCATACATTGGAGGTGGTCCAACTGGGCCAAAAGGTGATCTAATAAGGCTGAAAACGAATACAAGGAACAGCTGTAAAACAACCACTGAAAACAAGTAATGATACCATATTAATACTCTCTATGCGACACGGTCAATTTTCAGTTACAAAAAATACTAGTTGGCAATTAGATAATTGACAGTTCCTAGACCTGTTGTCTCATATACTTCGATAGCTAAAGATTACTATTCAACTTCAAGAGAGGCCAATTTAGATTACAATAGACTATGCTATCTAAACACAATATTGAATATAATTCCACGTAACATACATGTATGCTGTTTGAATGGCCTGGTTATGGCACGTTACGTTAAATAGGTGTTTGGTACAAAGTGGGAGAATAACATCACAGACATGAAAAGATCTAAGTTAATAGTGTTTCCCCTTGCCACTCTGACAATTACTGACCTAAAAATCTACAAACTGACATAAACAAGAATCTTGTCTACAATACACCTTCGTCGTTCCTCTTCCTATCTCCCTACATCGACTTAACTACAGACCACTGAATTCTACAATAGCCTAGAAAATTTGCGACCTTGCGCTAAGTTATGTTGGTATGTTTATAGCTTTGTATGTTTTCAGCGCACTGTCGCAAATTTTCAAGGGGATTTGCAAGTTTTGTAACACAAAATGACTGTTCTAAAATAGTCTTTAAGCTGGCAACAGCATTAACCGAGAAAAATACAAAGGCTGTCTCCAGTAAACACGTAATGTAGTAAACATGTAACGACTCTTAATGATTTCAGTTCACTATACAGAAATGGGGCAAATTTTGTTAATCACGTTTTAAGAAAAAAATATGCACGATTCCGTGTATGTATCTCATACAGAACTGGAGGTAGTTTCTACACTGAGGTACGTTTCTGAACAAATGATTCCAAAGATATTTCGTCACTTGGCCAGGATATGGTTTTCGCTGCCGTTTCAAAGCACAAGGTTACATACATAAGTTAAGGAAAGGCTCTTTGATGGCATTTAAATGCCACAACAATGCTGCTGACCCTACCTAGCAGTGTGAGGTGGAACCCCTGACAGTTTTCCAGACTGTTGCGAGCTGGGACTTGCTCCACGTCCCCCATCAACTGTAAAAAACAGATTAGGAACATTACATTTTTCTCAACGGATGAGTTTCTACAGACTGCAGTTGAAAACGGTATGCATTACAATCTCTTCTAATGATTTGTAGCAGCTTACAAAACAGCTAGAGTAGACTGGTTTTTAGGGATTTCATCTTAAATTTAGCCGTGTGTTATGAAACGAAGAAAATTAGAACGGTTTATCCTGTCTTGTTATATTTATCTTCAATAACAATTAGATAGACAGCTTAAAGTTCTGCTGAAAGATACGCCATTAATACGGTTTGGTACAAAGGCCTTCTATCTTAGGGCTTCACCAATCAATTTAACTTCAAACGTGTTCCTCGAAATGCGAGAAACGCATAGATTTTCTGTAATTTCAAGCGCAAAATATCGTGACAGGCAATAATATAGATGATAAGTATCGATGTCGCACATCTAAGGAAAGTCATGTGTTGATAAAGTGACCTATTTCAATAAACGAAGAAACCATCTTGTTTGTCAAAAAGAAAAGTGTATCATAGGAAACGATAAAAACATTGCATTGGCGAAACAAAATGAGAAGATGAAAAAAGCGTGACCTATGTGAACATTTAAAGCACTCTTCAGCACTTGTACAACAAGAGCTGAGAGATGATAGAAAGCTGCAAAAACCAATTATTAATACTAGCATACAGGTCGCCTGCGTACAATGTGATAACTTTAGGAGAGGCGAGCGCAAAGGAAACTAGGGGCACGGAAAGAGACGTAGACCTCGAAAACACACATTGCTGACATAAACCACTACTATATCAAACTTTATCCCTCCGTGCCCTGGGTCCTCACCAGGAGACCGGACATTGCTTCTTTCCGTTGCAGACCTTGTATGAAATATAACATATACAGTAAACAAAAAGCAATTACGGGCTGAGGACAAAAAATGAACCGAGGCGTAATTTGACACATCAACAGACAAAATTACCACTATCTCGAGGCGAAGCTCGTCCCTCTGAATTTGCTTTTCGCGTTTCTGGAGGTGATGACTTTTTGACCGTTTCTGCTTCGAGTAACCTAGATAAATAATTACAAAATGATGAAATGATGAAATGATGAAACTGAAAAATGAACGACGACATTCTTAAAAACTTGTACAGATTGATTTGCCAAGAGGTATGTCATCAGTGATAGTTGACCGTTAAAAACTTCTGCTTAAGGTACACTGCATCTTTTCTCAATGTTACTGTGTTATCGTTCAGTCTGTAGAACTAGTGTTTAGACCTTACCTAAAAATGATTTACTGTACACAACACTAATGTATGATTAATAAAACACCTAGGTGCTAACGACAAAATTCGCTTCCTAATAACCCTTGGATCGATCGGTATGTTTGCTATGTATCCTTCCAAGATACTCAATAATTTCACCTCCTTCGTCAGCATTAGTAACAACGATAACCTCTTGAAAGAAACCATGTCTGTTTAAAGTTCATATAATCTCATCCAGGGGGCTTATGTGCTCACAGCAAGGCACATGGTCATCTTAATACGTTGTTTTCGTGTGGGAGATAAGTATGATAATTCTGTTAAACACACTTCGTTAAACGTGACTTTGGTTAGGACCGAGTCCCGCGATCTGCTCCATATACGGGCCAAGTGTCGAATAGAGTGTAATGCACATGACATAATAACATTTCATATGACACCAACGCGGACCCTATCAGATCGGACTAATTCCATATAGAAGTCTACAGGGTGCTCTTGTGTTAAGAAAAGACGTAGTGATATGATTATGACCATCGGGGCGTTGACCCCAGGTCTGAAAACTGCGAATCTGATGCGATTCCTACTGGGCTAAATAGCTCAGTAGAAAAAGTCGAAAGACTACTAATTATTTAACTGCGATCGTTTACCCTGTTATTGCGATCACGTCATGTCGACATCTCGTTCAAAATCGCTCCGCAAATGCACAGTAGTAAACATTCCCAGATCAGAAAGCGTTAGTTTTGGGAATTGTTATCATTTTAAAGGAAAAGATTGATGGAACCTATGAAAAATGAAACAACAGCTCATCGAATAAAAGGTATAAATGAAAGAGGTGCTTGTCACGTACAGGTGTAGTAATCGAGAACAACTGCTCAATGTGGCCAAAACAGAAATCGTTTCCGAAATTTTTCAAAGACTTCGAGCAAACAAAAGAGGCAATAACATGCAACTAAGAGGCTGATAAATACAAAAATTAGAATCGAACAGTAGACTGTCCAACCTTTAGGTTTTTCGTCAAGATTAGTATTCCGAGAGTTACAATATATCCAAACTTACCTTTTACGATAAATATCTCGTTCCCGAATCATTTCTTCTAGTTCTCTTTTCGCCTGTTTACTCTGAAGCTACAAATTAACGAGTGAACAAAAAATGGAGTCAGTAAGAGTGAGTCTAAGTAGCAACAATTTCTGTTCAAGAGAAATAAAAAGGCCTCCCATTGACAATTTAAGAAATATTTAATATTTAATCACGGTTTGTGAAAACCTTTAGACAATTTTGGTAAACAAGAATAATGTTTGTATATAAATGAAGTCGAAACAGCTTGACATTGCGACCAAAACA
This sequence comes from Chironex yamaguchii, assembly GCA_024741275.1. Lineage (NCBI taxonomy): Eukaryota > Metazoa > Cnidaria > Cubozoa > Chirodropida > Chirodropidae > Chironex > Chironex yamaguchii. The sequence continues at coordinate 38,165 of JANTCA010017220.1, forward strand.
AAGTTGTGGCAATCCAACAACCAAAAGTTAAACAAGGATCTTATTTTCGCAAAGCAATACCCTATTCGCTTAAGCTTTAAAGTTCAACACAAAAGGTCAAAACATCATTCTTACACCGTTAAACAGCACATCTTAACTAGTATTCCAGGTTGCCTACATGAATTAGGGTTCCTGTGAGCAGTTGAGCTGTGGGTGGAGAACCAGTCTTTGCAATTTGAAATCAGGCCACGTAAGGCAATTCGCACGCCTTGGATGATCTGCGCATGCGATGGCGTGCAATTTACAAGGAAGTTAGACTACAACTGTTTGACAATTCCGTTTCCCGTAGTCAATAAATATTGAGTACTTTTGCCAAAAAGATCTTTCCTATTGTAAATTGGTCGCAAACTAATTGCTTGATTAACGTCGTTAAATTATTGATGCTATTCTCGTTCTTGTATATAATATTAGAATAAGGGATAATCAGAGCAACACTTTGATGCAATTCTTGAACATACTTGGGTTGCAGATCATACAATCTGATAAAATGGACAACAGTAATCCAAACAAAATGGAATACGTATCACAAGGATAAAAAAATTGCATATGGAACTCCATTCTTTGGCTTTGCGCGTGGAATGAATTGCAACGCCTGCGTGTGTGTTCGTATCTCTAAAGACTGGCGCTGACGCTGCTTGTAGGTATAAGGGTGCCTGTGTATAAAATGTTGACTGTGCAAATCCGGTTAAATTTATGTAGCAAGTTGACCGTGTGTAGTGAAATGACTGTAGTACAACGCCAGTGGGTTTTTTCCGTTATTTGTCTTAGCGCATATTTTCTTGGTCGTTTTCGTTAATGTAAAATTACTATCACAAACTTTCTGCGAATGTTACCGACGGAACGGACAGAATTTAAAGTTGTAATAATCGGCAACGTAAGGAACACCTTCTGAAAAAAAGTTTTCTTTTTAAACACTAGCCGCAGTATTCAATAAGATTAACAACCATCAGAAATGGTTAGGGAATTCTTCATTCTTTAACCCCGTCTGATACCTCAAGGAACATGCTATCTGCCGATCGATGTTTTTCACACCTTAACGGCCAATCTTAATCGTCGTTTGTCGAATTTCAAAAGACGATAAGATGAAATGAATGAAAGAAAATTTATGGACCAACTGAGTACCATCTTAAACACAGCTGGTCTACTCTGAAATTCTGTAAAACGTTCTTAGTTCTCAACAGAGTATTACAACAGATACGAAACGAACTGCATGTTTAAACCCCTTCATAAACAACAAACACAAAATCAACAAGCGCAACTGTATTGACAGAAGTAAAATCGAAATAAGTTCCAGCAGACAAGATACTTTTACTTGACGGAAGTCGCACATCCAGTGGTAAGGGATCAAGCAAAAAACGTACATTCGTCTTCTGGCACTCTACCATAGCTTTTTCAGAAGCAGTATGATCGCATGACGTTTGTGGTGAAAGTGCACATCACAAGGACTGCACGATCCTTTCAGCACTATTTAGCTAATCCTGTTTAAAAGGGATTAAATGCTGAAATGATGTTATGAAATCTAATTCAATTTGCAACTTGAAATGATTGAATTGTTACATGTTAATTGTCGTAATATATACTAATACAGAGACCACAGAGAATCACTACAAAATTTTAAGTGAACTTACGAACAGGTTATGGTTTTCCATTGTCTTTATAGTTTCCTTAAGGGAAAAGAAATGTTTATTTCAGTTTAATAAAATTAAAGAAGTACTACCAAGTGATTTAAGACATAAGACAACAACCAATCAAGTCAGTGGTTACTGGTTCGTATCTCCGTCGCGACAAGATGACAACTATTTGTGATAAAAGTAGAAGGTAGAGGGAGCGAACTATTAAAACGAGCTAATTTTTTTTTACGTTCCTCAAACTTGGGGATTAGCTAACCTCGGTGTGTCAAACAAAGAGAAAAAAGGAGAAAGAGGAGAAGAGAAGTGAGACGAGAGAGAAAAAGAAAGAGCAGAAGAGATAGGAAGACAAGTAGGGAGAGGAAAGAGAGAGAGAGAGAGATACTCCTTCCTTTGTCCCAAAATGCCTGCCACACCTTTTTTAGCCATAGTTTGAGGCTAACATCTTAACAATGCTAATCAGTGACGTATAGGAATCCCTACCAAGCCATTCTAAAGCTAGCACATTAAGTAAAATAGACTTTATGACACAAACAAAAAAAGCTCGCCTGCTATAAAGCTCAAGTTACATTTCCCATGAAGCTGAAAACACAATCGCCTCCTTATATATAAAGCCCTTGTCCTCAAACATTTCCAAATTTTACTATGCAATAACATCAAAATGAAATTACGACTACTAAAACATATATCACACAATACTACTCAACTCACCAATTGTTGTTTACTACGCTCGATGTCTTTGATTTCATTTTTTAAATCAAGCACCTGCTGCCTAAAAGGAACGAAAAATATAACGCTTTATAATGACCTGAGCAAGGACAGGCTAAGAATAGGCCTTAACTGGCCTCATGAATAGTGGTACAATTAACGGAACAGAACGATAAAGCACGCGACTGGTTCAAGAATCCAAGCTTGAGTCAACATCGTAGGTTGCGTTACTAATGACACTTGCCTCTTGAATTGAGTTGTGAGGTTTAATGTCTTGAAGCTAGTGTTAGTTGCTTCACGTTCTTGTAGTCATTGTGACAAATGTCATTTTTAATTGTTACGTGTATTAGGCTAAAAAGCAATAAGCCCAGATAAGACGTGTTTGGACTAATGAATTAGAGTAAAATAAGGAGGCGATGCACTTTGTAGGTTAAGTTAGCACACACAAAAATAGAGCTTGATTCCCTTTAACCATTCTCTTCCTTTTGCCTTCCCAACATAAAACTGCATTTAACTGCACTAACTTGACAATTAAGTAATTATACAAGCTAAAGGCCAATAAGACATTCTCTAAAAAGGCCACTGCCATAAATGTATATTGAAAGCTTTAAAAATGTGAGGAGCGGAACTCAAGTCTTCACAGATGATTATGTAACTGTTATGCTGCTGAAAATTATTCTATCGCTAGACATAAAATGTGACGAAAGGCATACAAGTCTCTGAGTAGCGCACTACACAGTGGAACACACGCAAAACAAGTACAGACGATCACAAGTGACGCAGACTGAGAAATAAGTACGTTAAAGACCGTAACCTAAAGCAAATACAAATGGGAACTAAACTAGGCATTGACAATCATACCTTAGCATTTCTACCTCTTTAACGGCAGTAGTCGAGTCAACAATTGATTCGTCAAACTTCTTCTGGCTCTCAAGTCTGGCAGACTCCTCTGAAATCAGCTTTCTGCAAAGAATGAGGGAAAAAGAATGCTTCTTCGGAATGATCATACAAGATCGAAAAAAATTGACTCCAGAAAAATGAAACCACAAGCATATTTGCACGCTGCATTTCTAGCAAACAAGAAGTACAGTAAAACGTTTCAGTTGCCCGTTGAGTGATTAAGTTCTTATCTGCCTTATAAATGAGATCAAGGATATATAGGCGCATCACTCCTAAATCAAGAACGAGTCTAGCACAGCAACGATTCCTTCTTCCTACAAAAGATCCACATCTGATTTAAATATAAAAGTACCTTACCTTCGAAGTTCGTTTTCCTGCGACTGAAAATGCTCGCGCAAAGCCACGAGTTTTATCTCATTAGTTTCAGCTTTTGTTTTGAATTCTTTATACAAAATTGAGGTCTCCTCGAACTCCCTTTTGACTTTGTCGTAGGACTCTGTGAAATATCAAGAAAGCTTAATTAAAATTACTACGCAACTTTTAATTTGAACAAAATGATTGTAAATGGCATGACTGATAGCTGACTATTTTAGTCATAGTGATCAACCAACTCATTAACAAACTGTAAGGATTCCACCTCCATGTGTCCATATTAATATTTCAAAAACTTTCTACAAATACCGTCCGTCCTCTTCCCTTTTTGAATGCGGATGTAATACTCATTTTACTGGCAAAAAGAATACGAAATAGCAAACACCAAGAATGCTTTTTTGGGCATTCTTGTCTTGAAAAATGATGACACAGTTAAACAACCTTTCACTGATAATGATTCGTAAAATACCTTTTAACATTTTACTCATGATTACAACTGCATCATCAAGTAATTTATTTAGCAATAAATTTCTTATCAGATTTCTTCACCACGAAAACCGACAATACCTTCAAGCGATTTCTTTGCTTCTATCTCTTCCCCAAGTGCTTCTGTCAACAGCTTATTATCTTCTTCTAGCTTCTTAACTTGAGCAAGTGCCTGTTAAAGATGAAGGATATGATGAAGATTTTGTTCTGATTCAAGCCAAACCTGGATGCTTTCAATTAAAAAAGTCCCTTGCTTTACTTCCGTAAAGATTAACAATTGAAAGAACAAATTCTCTGTTTTGTTAATCGTTTCTTGTGCCCTCTTTGATGGCAATGCTGCAATGTATAGTTTTGTTTCTCAGTTCCTTTTGCTTCTTAGTTGTATTTCATATAATGATCACGTCATAGTTTCTCCTCGTAGTATCGTCCCGTAATAAAGTAAAGCACCGCGATAGTAATATACTTCATATGTAACAGAAATTTGCAATGCATTCGATAATTACTTCCACGCCTGCGCGCGCGCACACACACAAACACACACACACACACATACATACATACACATCCCAAATCTTATCAAGCTTCTCCGATGCTATTTCGTCAAAGACCACAGAAAGGTACTTTTCCAGGACACCAAATTTCCTCTGCGCCATTGCAAAGTAATTATTAACTTAATTACTTAATAAAGTTCACATATCTGCACTGTAAACGCTGGTTATAGACTGAAATACCGTAAATCGAATTAGCCCCCCTGATTATAGTATGCCCAGAGAAGTACCAGTACGTTTCAATATGAATTACTAAGTGTAATTTACAGCTCCAATACGAGGACATCGTATATATATAAGGAAATGTGGTGCCCTAAGATAGGAGAGAAACTGGTGTGCCATAAGAACGATAGGGAGTAGGTCATGATATATGACTGTAATGCAATTGGCGTTTTTCAGTCAACATGCCATGAAAAAAGCGAGCAATTGATTGGTTATAGTCCGGTTGAAATTTCTCAACGGCAAATTATTTCTCGATGCTGCAAATACAAACACCATGATAGCTATCGTTACTGTTTCAGTAAAGTATAGTACATACACAGAGAACCGGAAGCATACCCAGATATTGGTGACAAAACTGCTAGAAAAAGAAAATCTTCTCGGACTCGCTGTACATAACCTAGGCATTGTTAAAAGACCTCGTATAATTTTGGTCAGTAGTTCCTTTAGGAGGATTTAATCAATCATTGCCAAATGCATTAATTTTTTATGGTCACTCGATAAACGCCAATGGGAAACTCAGACAGCAAAAATCAATTTGTTAGCAGTGGGGGGTCTATTCGAGGGGGGGCTTATTAACAACTTGTAGTTCTAGGGTGGTGGCTTATTCGAAGGGGGCAGGAAATTCGAAAATTTTAGGTAATACATTACAAGCAAGTTAGGATGGATACCAGGCGACAACATATCAATTTTAGGCTAAACAAGGCAAGAAAGTCTGAAATAACATATAGTGTTTAAGATGAAAGAGTGTTGCTGATCACAGAGGAAAATTGCTTCTTACCGCTGTGGAATCAAGTAGTTTCCCAAGTCTTTCGGTTTTCAGTTGTTCTGCTAGCCAATTGAACAATAAAAAAGACAGTAAGCGAATTGAGTTAACTCCCTTACCTATAGGAGTTTGAAAAGAACATGTCATGCAAAGGCATACGACAAACGAGAGTCATAAATACAGATGAGTATGCCTACGTTGAAAAATGTAACATAACTACCAGCTGTTCGAACGTTTATCTTGCTAGCATCTAAGCAGCACATCATGGATCATCGAATGTGTATCAAAACTGTACGAGCTATAGATGTGTGCTCCCTTGCTAAACTACAGAGTTTATGCTAATATTCAAATATTCATGTTGAACTATATTCCTGTGCTAACAATATCAGCAAAGGAGATTAAATCCACCACAAAAGTCCATTAGCGAATAATAGATTATCGATATTTACGTGAAAATAAGATGACACTGACCGTCAATATCCGGGTCATCTTCCGGAGCTTCGTAGTCATGCTTAGTTTCTCCATCAAGATTCTGCCCACTATTGATAGTCATCAAGATACCTCGTAATACCTAGAACGACATACAAATATGACTAATTTTACCATAACTGTTTTTGTAATCGATAAGATTTATTGGGCATTCTGACAGCTATAATGTATTAACAAGTACTGTGAACTACTGAAGACATCTGGTAACAGGGGCGCCACAAGACTTAATACGTTGACAGACAGCCAGTACCTTAAGCCTAAGAGATGCATTTGATTCACTTAGTCACTCAAGTTCCCATCGTGTCGTGTGCCAAGGTAGCTACTACAAGGGCTTAATAAATGACTTAATAAAGATTTAACATTTCAATTCTTTTCTATTGCAAATAACCCAAGAGTGATCAAATCAGATAGGAGTACGTAAACACAAGCAAAGTAAAGCACATGCCAGCCTTGATTTATTACGAGTCATTACTTCGGACGGCGAACATCCACGAGAAAGAAAGTTACAGTTTCCTGTTGGGGCCCAAAGTACATCCTTAGTGTTGTACGACAATGACTGCACAACAGTAATCCAGCGAACAGAAATATCGAACCATGCACTCAGGATACGTTAAATTCTGCCCAATATAATAGCCAGGTGAACATTCTGTCATAAGATTATAAACATTGCCACAAAGTGTAATGAAAGAAAAGAGCCACAAAAGTAAACAGCTGCCTGTTGTTGACATTCCTACGTGAAGTATAAAACCAATAAGCACTTTTGACAAGATGATTAAAATAAAACACATTAGATAAAACCAGCTTACGCACCTCCAATTCCGTGTCTTTTCCTTCTATTTGTTCATACAACTTCTCTTTTTCCTGTTCTTTTTCGTCGATATTCTTGTTTGTTTCGGAGAGCCTAGACAATAGTGGTATGTGATAACAGAATCTTACAATTAAAGACGTTGGTACAAACAAATTTTGACTCTAAAAAGCCACCCCAACGATGAACTCTAAATTCGACAAACTGTTACGCGACAAGATTTAAATCGGACTTAATTAAACAACTTATAAATAAGTCATGAGCCGCTCTTTAATCGTTGTCCTATTTCTACTGAAATCTCTTTACAAAGACAACAATAAGTATGACTGGAAGACGATATGATTGAAGTTATCGAAGTTTAAACTCCTCAGTTACTTCGAGTTTGAATTCCCTGGCGTTATAATGTACACAAATTGCACACTTAAAGAATGCAGGAATATTAAAAGAAGAGGGAGAGTTATAACATTTGTCGCAGTTTAATCTAAAGAGACTACCTTTTTCAAGGTAACGTATAGCAATGCACCATCAAATTAAAACTAGGATCAATGGCATATCACAAGGTGACAATATTTAGTGGGTGGAATATTAGAACACTGTGATCACAATGTACCTTGGAGCAATAAAACTTGTAAGAGGACAAATAGCAAACGTTTTACAAATAGATACCACCTCTATTGCCCTATTGCTACAAGACAAAACGTTAAAAACGGACTGGTTGGCTAGGTCTTTCCAGTGTTACTCATTACAAACACATTCAAATGAGACGGCTTAATGAGAATGGAGTAAAAAAGGAGGCTTAAAAACACATCAAGTGGAATACAATGCCTAAAACACTAGGTTACTAAGAATATTACATAAAGAGCAGAAGGAAAAGACTTGAGGTCTGCTACAAAAGTCAACTACAACAGATAATAGAAAGGGCACAGAAAAATAAAACTTTCCAAATCTTAATCGACATAAATCACAATGATATTGTAAATACAATTGCTTCTAATCGCAAACCTTTCTTCGAGTCTCTCGATATCCTCTGTCAGCTAAAAGAGACAAAGCAAAACATAAGTATGTGGGATACCTCTTCATGTTTCATATGACAAACAAGCATTGCCTCAATGAAGCTGTAAACTGTCCTGAGCTAAGCCTATTAAAATGAAAAGTAAGGTATAATTACAATTCTTTCTTGTTACCTTCTGGCGAATTTCTTCAGTTTTTGATTTTTCTCTCTCCGCAGTCCCAAGCATGGTCTGAAGGTTGTCAATTTCGTTATCTTTTAGTGTTAATTCCATCTGGAACTAAAACAAAAGAGGACTCGTTAATGCTGAGAGTATTATATCAGTCTGAGTTCAGTAAAGTGTTATCATATACGATTATGGAGGCTTAATAGTTAACTGTTATAGTACACGTCTTTAAGATCTGATGTAATGTTAGATTGTAATACCACTCCTTTTTCAAACGACTACCATGACATAATTTTCCTTAAAAGTCCTGACCTCGTGGCAAAAGCAAGGCTTAGTATTTTACAAGAAAGACACTGATACAAGTACTGTAATAAGATAATACACATAAAAAACTTTGCCATATTGACCAAACAGTCAAAAACCGTAAACGATTTTAAAAAACCAAAAACAAATGTGCAACATTACTCCCAGCACACAAACTGACAAACAAAATCAGCTGAGTCCAAGAAATCTGATACACAAAATTTGAAAAATTACCGGCATCCGTTTTATACTTCTGTAGTAGCACAAAACTTGAGACAAATATTAGCTTCCTCATATGAACAATAATAACCTGCACACATGAAGTTATTAGTAAACAAGGAGGCGTTTTCAATTACCTCTTCAAGGCGGGCTGTCATAGACGTTGTAGTCGATTTTTGATCTTCAATTTCCTTTTGATGCTTAGCAGCCTGGATGACAGTAAAATATTCCATTAAAATGAAAGATGACACTTTTCGTTTATTTAAGTAGATATTATGATGAAGATAATAAAGTCAAATTACATAACTTGCACCATATACTTCAGAAAAATAAAAACCAAGAACAAGTAAAAAGCACCAATGCAATAACTGACAAATAGTTGGTGCATATTTTACTTTAAACATCATTGACTGCATTTGCACCTACGTACTTTGCACCTACAACCTTGGCCACCGATTTTGATAATGAGTGTCACAATACATAATGAAAGTTATCATATTC
>JANTCA010017232.1:0-25022 GCA_024741275.1 Chironex yamaguchii
AATGTTAACTATTTGAGTGATAATTGTCTGTTCATGCTCTCAGACAGTTTTACATTTCTAAATCCCCATCTGTTATATACAATTAAATATCACTCATTGTACAAGAATTGCACTTAGAGACTAGAGTCTTCATTTCCCATTACAAAGTTGCATTTGAAGTTAGTTTAGCATTTAGAATTTATGAAAAATGTTCTTGTGACACAAGTATGTACATAGGGGTATAAAGTTGCCTAGCTAAGACTCTATACAGACTTATTATTGCAAAGTTTTGTTCCTTTCCAGGTCTAAGTGATAATGAGGATTGTTCCCTATCAAACCTTTCGTTGGGGTAACACTGTTGCGTGAGGATGTTGCAATAGGTTCCTCCATTTCACTCTCTGAATCGGGGAGAATTAGTTGACTTTGGTGTGGATTCTTGCCTGTGAAAAGTAAATTTGTTGTTAGTAACAGATTTGAAAGACAAAACAAGTCAAGAAGAAGTGCTTTGTTACTCTCGTTACCTTACATTGCAGAGAAGGTTATCGGTACAACTCACAATGAAAGACATTATCTGGTGGTACTAGAATTTTCTGAGACTAATGCCTTATTGAAGAAGAACAAGAAGTACACAAAAACAAGAACGCCTTGTGCCTTTCCTGTATAAGAATGAAAGCAGAATAGACCCGGTTTTAACAACATCGTTATTGATAAGCTTTCCAGAAATGCGAAATTTGGTACCATAAATAACTATGAAATGGAAACTGTAAATGGACAAATGTGTACACAAAAGTATTTCTGGTCATAAACCACCATTTGATATGATTACTAACCACACGTCTCTTCATTTAAGTATAACTCATTCCCTTTAAATGTATTGGAGTCTGTCTACATTAAAACAAGAAAACCAGTACTATGTAGGAAAGGAAGAGTTATTTCTTTTATTTGGAGTCTTCCAATAATGTTTTGTTTTTCATTTTCTCTCTGTCTTTTTTCTTCCTTGTTTATGGCTATCTAGTTTCGATACATGTTTCTTATAAAATAGATTGCCGTATACATATACTTTCTTATCTGACGATTTATGCTCTGAAGCATGTCAGACAAAAATAGCTTTGTGACACAAAAATATTGTACAAAATAGAATGAATTTCAGACATTTATTGGAAGTTGTTACAGGGATAAGAGGAAATAAATCTACATTTCTTAATTACTGTTATTATTGAAGTTTGCTCACCTGAAATTCTGGCTGAAGTCTTCAATTGATTCATAGTATCAGTATCTGTGCTATCCAATAAGGCATCTCGGTCGTGTGTGATCTGCCTATGCCGTCTAAAAGAGATCCAGATATTCAGGCTTTCTTTAATGTGACGTATGATCCTAATCTTGATTTAAAACATGAATTAAACTATCAGGGGTTCATCACTTGTACGACAGTGACAGTGCCAGACAGTATGATCGAAGTTTGAGAGATTCAACTTGCGCTCATAACCACTTGAATTCCTGAATTGTCAATAGATATTTTGTAGAGAGCATATAATTCTTAATTAGTAACAAGGAATCCTAAATGGGCACTCTCGATTAACATTTATGCTACATTCTCTGTGATTTGTGTTATTTCTATCACTGAAACAAACCATCTACTCGCAAGACGGAAATCATCTCTGTTAAATATAGGCTTTTCAGACCTTTGTAACATACAACACAAGCTGTATAATCTGTAAGCTATTTTCATTTGGATTCTGTAACTGTAACGTTATAAGAACAATTGCCACGGTGATACACAGTACAAATTTAGGGTCCACGTCAAAAGCACAAAAAAGTGATAGCAAATCTTACCTGAGTACACAGAGGCATACAGTCCATGCAGTTCCAAGTAAGCTTATTCCGATCACTAAAGCACTTACGATTAGGTAAACGAGGCTCCAGTCTAATAAGAAAACCAGAGCTTTACATGGAGATTATGAATAAAAAAGAAGTTATTTATTAAGTGAATATGTAGCGAAATGTCTGTTCTCAATCCTGTGAATTTGAGTGTAGGAATTGTCTCATAAGTTGCTTGTTACCCGTGATCGCTACTTGCAATCCGGTAAAAGGTGTCCACGACCGATATATTTTGTCTGTGTAGCCAACCTGATGATTAAAACAATCAAAATAATTCTAATGTATTTTGTAAATTTAGATTAATGTTCTAGAAATTGAAAGAACAGGCTGTCCACTTGGCACCAACCATTTAGATTTTCGGTATGTAAGAACAGTCTTGTTATTTCCAAACAGGATAGTCAACGGTCTTACAAGTTCGAGATGGTAGAAGACAGGGTGGTCTTGTGCAGCGAGCAGAAAACAAGTCATGATTGGTCTTGGCATTCAACTTTCACATCATGAAAAAGAATTGCTCTAATGAACTCATGAGAAGTGTACCATTTTAAGATTAATGATTAGCAAAAACGTTGACTGCTTTTATTCAGATTTTATACTGAATCCAAAAGTCCTGCCTTCACTTAGAAGTGAATACGGTAGCAAGGCGAGGAGAGGAAATAAGCATGCGCATATCTAGGGACGTTTGATTGAATGTTGTTTCGCAAATGACTTTTTGCAACTCATTGGCATGAAACTTTGGCAAGGTGATCCTTTCAAATGATTGCCATCCACAGCGAGTTTATAGTTCCTGATCGTGTATAAAACAAGTATTATGTTTAAGACACCGTGCGTCCAAAATTTTTAAATCAAGTGTTGTCCTTTTCGAAAGTTTATTTTTAGGGTCTACAAGTTTAAATGTATTTCTTACATTGAGTTAGTATTTTAGATGTCCAATAAAGGGATGTCCATCTTAAAGCGACTGTAAATGCATAGGCATTATGATAAAACAATAAATGGTAAAGTTACAATACCTGCGTTTGACCATCTGTCCTCTGGTTTCTTTCTGTCTGGTGCTGTAATATATGCTATCTGCGATCGCTGGGTAGATCCTTGTGGTATTGGGACGGCCTTACAAAGTTCAGGACTTGTGCAGTCTCCAGCATAACAATTATTTCCAATCATTAACGCCAGATCACAGTTTTTCTCTTCACAACAAAGCGCTGCACATACTTCGATGTCATCAACAGCAGCCAACATACTAAAATTTCCTGCTCTAAGTCCACCCTTCAGGGTATGATTATACATAATGTGACTTCGCTTACATCGCGGATAATGGCGGTGATTGACGAAGAAATCATTCTCTGCCATACTTGTTACTAAAAATTAGGAGATAAAAGTCGCGTAAAGAAAACAGATACACCGGTACATTATATTGTTTTAAAACCACTACACCTAGAACAAGCGAACAGAAATTTTTCTGTTTAGATGACTACTGTTACAAATTGGTTTTGGATATTGATAAGCCAAACAAAGAACATGGACAGAGTACAGACGTTTGTTAGCCATCTGCTGCATTAGTTCATTAATAAGCTATTACCAAGCAATTCCACGTATGGGATCATGACATTTAAGCATGTAAAGAAAAGGAAATATGCTCACGAATTCTTATTTCAGAAATAATATTTTTCTAAGAGTTATGCAAGTGATATTCTAAAAACCGTAAGTGAAACACTATTGGAATATTCTCCGTAATGCCTCCACGATTAATAAAAAATGCAAAACATTGGGGTGACAGGAAATACTCGAAGTTTTGGAAAAAGAAAAACAGATAAACTAAGATAGAAGAAATTCAAAAGAGATATCAAGAACAAACGAAACAAGGACAAGAAAAAGCAATAATGGCTTAATAAGCAAGATAAATATTGTAGTTATAAATAACAAATATGCAAGAGACATGAACCAAAAAGATTGCTGTTGTCATTCTTAACCTGAGATATGCAGTTGATGGAGAAAACGCAAGGTAAAATAAACAAAAAGAAGATAACAGCAGACGTTTGGCATTAGCCTAAAGAAATATCTTCAATTTACCAAAAGCGATTAGTACATTCTAAGTGTGTCACAAATTGGGCAAATGGAGGAGCACCAACCCCAACGTTCTAGAGGAACAAAAAACCTAGAGGAAAATGTTATCTAAGCAGTTAATCCAATCAACTTGAATAGTAGCATAGAGAATGTTTTAACATTGCATACTTGTGTCTTGTTCAATAGGTTCCTGTGTCCAAGCCAAGTAAGCAACTTTTGGTTTCAATTGAGTTGGCTTTGCCGGAATTGTCTGACACATTCTTTCATTATGACATGTTACTGAATAACAATATTTGCCAAGCATAATAGCCAAGTGACCTTCATTAAGATCACATGCTCGTCCAATACAATCCTGTAAGTGTTCAGCTCTTCCAAGAGGAGTGAAATTTCCAGCTCTCATCCCACCTAGCAGAGTGACATTGTTATAGATCTTGCGAGCTTGGCAAGTACTTGGCCGTAAAATAGGTGCTGGTCTTTCTGCAGGTTTTGGAGAAGGTTGATAGTACGGCGGAGTCGCTGTTTCGTAAATTGGAAGATACAAGTTAATAAAATGATAGAATAATGAAAGTTCTAAAATCGTATTTATTGAAAGATGTAAGTTCCAAGTAGTAATTTTTTGAAAGGGTTAAAGAATTAAAAAGGCAGAAAGACGAAAGACTAATGCTTCATAAAATTTTGAAGTATGATGTTGTGAAAACTGTAATGAGAAATAAATAGCTATAGCTCACACAAGATGAATACCTGTTAAAATTACAAATGAAGATGGAGTCACAATTATTACATTAAATTCGATTAGGAAGTGATATTTTCTGACTCATCGACAACAATGCACGCAAAGTATTTCGAAATACAAGGGAAACTGAAATGTAAAGCAAAGTGTCACTTCACTATGACCCAGTGAAGAGTAAGCTTTGATTTCTAAAGAAATAAGAGCAAATTTGAAAATATTTTGTAAAACAAATAAAGGCCACAACCTTCTGCCATCCGAGTAGAATGCTCTGACTACGGAGGTATTGAGACATTGATTCTCAGAAGTCCGTTTAAAATATCATGATTTAGATGGTTTGATCACTAAAAAGATGTGTACAGAAATTAATATCGTTTATCAATTTACCTCTTGGCTTCTGCATTACTTCCTTCCTTCTGATATATGCCAACTTAGGTGCCAGACCAGATGGCTTGGCCTTGACAGTTTGACAATATTCTTCATTATGACAACGCACAGCGACGCATGTAGGACCTAACATGAAGGCCAGATCACACTTTCTAAGTTCACAACAGAGAGTAATGCACATCTGAATACTGTCAACAGAACCAAGATCAGTAAAATTGCCTGCTTTTGAAGCTCCTCTTAGTGTCACATTGTATAAAACTGGACTGTGAGTGCAAACTAATTCCTCCGTTGAATCCTGGCTTTGAAATGTCACTGAAAAATATTTAAAAAATAAATGAATTGCCAAGTAAGACAAACTGATTCTAAGCTAGATGCAATAGAACCATCAATGTTACTACAATACTGTACTTTAAGAGTAGCATATGGCCATTAACATAAAACTTTATAACCTTTTTAAAGAACAAAACAATACCATTCACACAGTTTCGAACTACAGGATCACAATCACGTAACATATGTAAAGGAAAGAGTTCACCGAAAAGTTATGTCTATAATGAATAGATTCCAACGCATGTTTAGAGAAAATGAATTGGCATGGTGATAATAGATTACAGCATAGATGGGCCAGAAAAGGGAAGAGACCACTACTGCTACTACTTCATCATGACTCGATAGAATTATCATATTCCTGTCGATATTTGGAGCTTACATAGCATTTTCTGTATGATTATATGCAACACGTCAGGTAAGATAATTTACTGGCATTGCTTTCGCAGTTTACTGATTTTTGTTTGCGGATTATGCAGTAATTATCAGGGGACAAGAAAACGTAACCAGTTCTGGCTGTAGTGCAAATCTGGTGAAATGCTCACCAGAGTGGAAAACTTTGTGTCATTTGGGATAAGATATGCTATTAATAATTCTGTTCTATTTTTGGGGGGATGCTTGTTCTTACTACTAAATGGATCCCGAATGTAAACAGATTTATTTCATTACTCGTGCAAAGTTAATAAAACTGAGCTCGATATCACTTTTAAACACATTGTGTAAGAGATTGATCTTCTGTCTTGACATCACCAGAACAAGGTATTACTCAGTTATTACTATCTATTACTAAAACTAGGGCATCTCAACACCTTGACAATATATGGGCTGGAAATACCAATCTCTGAAACAATTCGCTATAACGGTCTTTCTGGCAACAGGTTTAATCTAAATCTCTAAGTTCCTTCTGCTAAATGATGGCAATAACAAAGTGCCCTGCAATGCCCCCAAATGTTTGCAATCAAGGATATAGAAATAAGAGTCCCCAGTCAAGGATATAAGAGAACTCTGGAAATCTACGTGTGGCTGCAAACATTCAATGTGATTTCTATAACAATACAGAGGAGGTTCCTTAAACATTCCGTACTGGGTATGAAAACAAACTTTAGAAGACAGTATATGGTCGTCACCTCAAAATAACATGCCCACGAACATTCTTGACTTCATGATTCACTAGATTAATAACATTCTGCCAACAAGGTTGACCCTAAATGAGGTAATAGTGTGACAATAAATTGGTTGCTTTGTTTATATTGTTATTTACTGTATGTTTGCTTTGTGTAACCAGTTCCAAGTTACGTGATGTAAGGAAATATATTAAATTTACCCTGATAAAAATAGCACTTTTACTCCCGTGGTCAGCTTGTAATTACAGGCTCCGTTTACACCGGTATGGATCCTAAAGAGTACGTATCCATTGCGGATCCGTGACAATTTTCGTTCAGGTTTACACTGTGAACTGTACCAGAACAGTTCCATTCAACTGACTCCTTTGTCGCCTTGGTGACACCGGTTTATCTATTTTAAAATCAACTTCGAGAGGAAAAAAATTGATTGTCCAGCAACCGATCAGTACACGTGTGGGTCCGTTCCAGCCGTTTACACCGGACCTCGCTTAGAACGGATCCAAACTGGCACACTTTGGAATACGATCCCAAACTAGTACGGATAGCGCATCCATCCGGTACGAATCCGTTCCAGTGTAAACGGAATCACATTCTAAACATTGCAATCAATTGGGATTCTTACAACAGGATCAATGAATAAGTCTACTCACCCTCGTCTGTGATTTCCTTTTCTTCCTTGTCTTGATTAGATCGTAAGATATCTTCCTCCTTTGGATTTCCATTTCCAGGATCAGGAATAACTACTCGTCTAACTTTTACAAGTTGAACGTTAAAGTTCATAACCGCAGCTGGTGTGGTTTCGCAATGTTTATCACTATAGCATGACACTGCATAGCAGTGATTTTCTGGCATAAATGCGATATCGCAATCTGCTTTTTCACAGCACATCTTTTTACATTTATGAATATCAGACACATGCCCTAAATGCGTGAAAATTCCAGCCTGCATATTTCTCCTAAAGGTGTGATTTGATAAAACATTTTCATAAGTACACCTCGTCTGCTTGCTAACTTTAGAGAAAGCTAAAATGTGAAGGGAATAGGCGAGTAAGATTACAGATAGAAGTACGTCTGAAGTATTGCACACCTTCTAATAGGAATTACATAAATGATTATTAAAAAAGTCATACTTGCTAAACATTGACATTTTAGTTTCTCTGAAGAAACGTTTTAATCTCAGGAGAACATTGGTATCTGGTAAATATTAGACTGATCATCCAGTAACTTGGGTGTCCAATGCATAAATTAAGTTATTTATATAGTGCAAAAATTAACTTATCGAATTATCAGATTTAAAGGAAGTCTTTGGTTAGATCAAAACACAGTTACAAGAGCGTGGAATGTTCCTAAAGAAACTTTACAATGGAAAATCATTCTTCACAAGAAGAATATTGAGTATCACGGGCAATGTCCTACAAAGTGGACACATCTCCACTCTCATCGAATGTAAACACACAAAGACCATATATACTGAGTGAATGATTTAAAAAGTATGGCACCTTCTACTGGAAATCATGACCTGGACAGTTTCAGTTTAATTCCACTTTTACAAACTAGATTATAGTTAACGAAAAACATTAAATAGCTTACAGTCTAAATTATCGACGTCAAGCTGATGTATTCATTTTCGCATCTGAATGTCAGTTCAGTTCTGTTCTGTTGTCTTTTGAGACAAAACTAATGTTTTGAAAACCTTTTAAATATCACAATGTAAACACGAGTTCAATCTACATACAATTAGATTAATTATCAGTTCCTATTCTTAGACAGTGCCTTGAAAATCTAAGTAATATCACCATCTTGATCTTTCCTGACCACAATACTCCACAAACACGACTTTCTATCATGATAATTTGTTGTCTATTTAAGGTAAAATGGTTCACAACCTAAAAATCGTTGGATAATAACAAGCCAAGATAATAGTAAATTGTGGCATTAAAATGTTATTCAAGGATTTCTTCAATGCACGTTGATTATATTAATCATAAAATGAGACGTGAAAAAGTTACCTCCACTTCTATTATAAAACTGGGCTAGTGTCCAGTTCATAGCCATGGACAAGAGATATAAATATCCTAATAATCCGAACCGGTAGATCCTTTTCCACATGACGGTCTACAGGCGAAGGTAAATCGTTTCCACGGAAATATTTCGTACAATGCGTACAGATATCATTTTATCGACATGTATTTACAAGGTACAGACTTAGTTGACTTTAACACAGACCATGCAAGCCATAGCGAACAGAAACAAGTTTTCAGCGAGTGAGGCAAGTTAAAGCGTCAAAGTTTACAAAGTTGTCTCAACAGTTGATGCTCGCTACATTACATCTCGAACGATGATCAAGTTTATATTGAGTTTCAATGAATAACCCGTCCAGTGACTGATTTGTCTTCATACCTATTGAGCACGTGCATAGTAGGCGGGTGTTCTATTATCTTGAAAGCTGCTGGCTTAGAAAAAATAGCGATAGAACTTATATTTATGGACAAAAATTATCCAAACTGTTTTCCAGGCGTGAAAGAACATTCCTTGAAACTGGCCGTGATCTTGTACCTGGTTTATACTGTAGTGAACGTGTTTGTAGGTTTACCAGCATCCTCATATTAGCCAACAACGGTTCTTTTTGCGTATAACCCAAATTTTCTGAAGAACAATGTTTCCTTCTTAACTTTTCTCACTCTCAAATGTTCTCACATGGAAGGACCAGTGTTTTTTTCGCTGCTCATGCAGCGCGTGAGAGAAATACCTAAAGTATGGATTCAGAAGCATCTTATACATAGACTAATTGTAGAGAAGGCAGGGTATTTGTGGTGCTCAACAAAATCCTAAGGGGGATAAACAGATGACGTTCAGCTAAAAGTTCCTATATTGCTCTACTTTGTTGACAAGGTGGGGTAAGGGATTGTTGTCTTCTGACAGACCTTGTATTAAATTATTCCAGAAAATAGGGTAAAGTCGTCAATATCGACAAGAGAGAGAAGTGTCAAGTTGCATTGATTGAAACCAAAATATAAAAGTAGTAATAATAATACGATCTTCATTGTTCTAAGTAATTTCTTTCTAGTCACGGTTGCATTCTTGAAATTTTTCATTTGAATTTTTGCGGTTGATCAAAATGCGATCATAAGAGTTACAATGTTACCATGTCCATCGGGAAATTTTTATTTTGACATAACATCTGAGACGCACGACCCTTTTTGAAGTAGCAGACACAGATTATTAATTAATTGTCCTCTGTCTTCCATGCTGTGAAAAAATACGACATGCAATTCTTCTCATAATCAAATGTAAACTGCAAGTACCTTTGAACGAGATAAAATATTTTTTATCTCCATGAAACACACAAGAAACAAGGATTCGGTAAGGAAACGCTAGTTACATGTTATCTGACGGACTCAGAGGCCAGAAAATCAATGGTTTAATTGGTATACTGTTTACCTGAATTTAAATTTATACAGATTAAAATACTTTGAATATTTCTTTATCTGGACATGGATTATTCCGAAACTGGCCAATATCATGCAGCCGTAACAAGATCTAATTCCTTTCTATTCTTACGGACTTTCCAATACCATTAAAATACAAAAGTATATCGTGTTGTATAGAACCGAAAGTATTTGTAAAGAGTTCCCATGACATGTGTTATAAGTGATTATCACTGTGCTAATGTAATTTATTTGTACTCAGTTAAAGTGAAAAGGAGTACGTTACTGTATTCTATCTTAAGCATCGTTGAAAATGTCTGCTACTTTCTTCCTCTCTCACATCACTCCTTCGTCTGTATGCCAAGGGTCGCCACAGCGGATACAATTTTTTGACTCCTGCCTGGAATTTCCATCACCTCAGCAATGATGGCGGTCATTTTTGACCCTGGCTTTGGTCCATCCGGTATGGCTTGTCTTCTTCTAGTCGCTCGCATCATGATTTGGCAAGCTAGTTTACAGCTGGATACCTTTGTTGTCGCCAGCCTCTTTTAGTCGCCTAATATGACACGCTGAGGATACATTGGGTCTATTCTTTGACCTCCGAAACCTACACGCTTACTCTGAGTATTTTCTACATCACACGAAAAGCTTCGAAGTTCGTCATTATGGGAAAATTTTGGCAATGCGAGCAACATTTTTCCCAGAGGTACTTACAAAACCACAAGGGTATGACAAGAGAATAAGTAGCACACATTCAATATACCCATACTATTTAGCATTATTATCATCATCATCTCATAGAGCTTGTTCGAAGAGACTTGGCTTCATCTTCCAACACTGTTCTGCATAATTGTTTTTGAAACCAAAGAAAATTCTCACAAAATAATCAGTAATGACAAACGTTGTCAAAATAACTAAAGCAAAGTGGCATTTTACAGTCACCGTCATACTTAAATTCTCACAAACTGACTTAGTAGCTGAGGGCCCTCTTAAATTGACCATACTCTACGGCCATAGTTGACATGTCTACTCTATAGCCATAGTAGCTATGTGTACTCTATAGCCATAGTTGATATGTCAACTCTATAGCCATAGTTGATATGTCTACTCTATAGCCATAGTTGATATGTCTACTCTATAGCCATGTTTGATATGTCTACTCTATAGCCATGTTTGATATGTGTACTCTATTGCCATTGTCAATATAACGCGATATGCGTTACCCTTCTTTCCGTCAGTAGTGAAATACTTGGTAACGAAGGAGAATTTGTTGTTCAACTTTTGTGTCTTTTCCACACAAAATTAGTATAGACCTTGTTCAACGTTAAGTTTGCTAAGAGACTGGGTCTAAATTCCGATTTTATGACATCAGACAAATCAAGTCCCGGATCTAACAGAACTCAAAGCAAAGTAAATAGACGTTTATAACAAGAACATTCGGAAAATAGCAAGTTAAATGCTTTTTATTATTTCGAAAACTGATGGAAATTTGAGTCGAAGATCTGCCTAGTTTTCCAAGAGCAGGGAGGGCGAAGGTCATTTCATTTTGATAATGGAACGGGTCAGTCGTCCGTCTACAATCTTGATCTTTGCGGGTAAGAGAAATCTTATGTTTATCGACAACAATTTTCTTCCTAATCACCTTCTTGAGCGTATTAAAGTGTATCGAACGTTTGCTAGGTTGATTACCGTTATTTTTTATATACGTAATATATAAACGTGAAAGGAATTTTTTGACCGCGATGAAATTGCCTGAACAAGTTTCAATTCGTAGCAAGTGAAGGTGAAACGAAACTTGTCTACTGCTCTTTTGGATTCCTTAATTTACTCTTAATATGGCTTCGATTATGGATAAATTGTATAGATTTATATTTTTAGTATCAATGCTTTTTGTTGTGTCGAAAGGGGCTCACTTCGACGTATCAATATTCTTATGAGCTCTATCACTTGAATTTCATCATTGCCGTCATTCTCTGAATCTATAGACGAACTAAAAACGCGCAATAAAAATATGTTGAAAACAACTCACATTTTCAAACTTAGATTTCTCAATATACCGGATTAATGAGTACTTTGATACAAAGTTTAGTTTCAAATAATTTACAGGATTTACCACGGGTTTTTTTCATTATGTGCATTCCGTACGATATGAGCAACCAATATTATTATAAACCGAAATTATACTTTATTTTCTATGATTTTTTCAAGGTTAAGATGTCAATAATTTTACAATGCTGTTTGCACTTTTTTCCATGTAACAATTTCACAAACAATAAGCATTGACATATACCCTCTCTTGCAGGTTACAGTCAATTCCTGAATCCATATTTTGACAAGCAATGCAATTTAATTGCAAAAGGACTATCATTAGTCTATTTTACGTCCCTCAATTACTCTGTAGGTAATTCAATATAAATAAAATTAGAAAGCGGAGAAAGAATTCGGTCTGATAAAAGGGCCCGTTTGCTTCTGTAGTTTTTTGACCACATTACTGCATAATGTTTCCCCTGGAATGAAAGGACAGCCAACAAAATCCAACAGATACAGAGAGAAATAAATAATACTCAGAAGCTTTAATCAATGTTTTATTTGATTTTGTAGATTATTTGCAGCTTCGTGCCGTTTTTTAATATTTTACCTCGGATATGGAACTTTTGCCAATTCAATACACTGAGATATATTCTGATGCAAACATCACTCTGTGGGTGTGAACCAACAAAAATGTGTCAACACCACTGCTTTAAGTACAAACGAACTCAAAGTAGAAATGCAATGGAGAATTTCACTACAAGTGGAAACCTTCTTACAACTTTGGATCATTGTAATATTACTTGGTTGTGGCATTGCAAAGCGTTTCCTTTATCTGCTTGCAAACTGAATGCGTTCACCTTGTCTTAAGAAACTCAGGGAATAGTAAGACTGCTGCATGAATTTTCTTATAAATCTCCATGGGCTTTTTTGATTCCAGGCGTCCTTGGATTTGTTGCCAGTCATACGATACTGGAAGAGTATCACTGCCGAGATAGTGCAGTAGCATATAATACAACACTAAAAGGTGGCAAAGCTGCAGGACTATTCAGGAATTATGGACCTGTTAAGAATATTCAGGTAAATTGTTGTTTTGTCATGGAAGAATTCTGCTGTGACTCATGAACGTATTTTACAAGACCTTTGGGTTGTTTTCATTAAAAGTGTGATATTGGTGATCAGTTAGACAAAGGACATGATTTTAGCTTCAAAGGTCTCAAATCTAAGGATAATTTTCACTCACACTTCGTGTAATCGGGTGGGTGAAGGCGTTGTCAAATCTTTAACATTTCAGATACCGAGAAGCATACAATGAAATGAAAGAGAGCGCCGAGAGAAATGCAGTTTAGCAGGGTAGCATATTCTTAGATTATCTTTATTCCGAATCCGTGTTGAATGTGATGCTGATTAAAACACAGAAAAAGGGGACAACCATTTTAAAAAATTGACAAAGTTAAACTGAAAAGTCTATTCTTTGATTACTAATTAGGTAGTAGTATTTCAGTAGTTAATCAGACCCAGAATGTCATAAGTCAAATCCGCTTATGTTTTAAACTACTACTGAATCAACAATAAAAGAAAAGGTAAAACGGCTGAATCCTTAATTAAATACTCAATCTGGACCAAAGTATATTGATAATCTCGATAATGTTGTTCCATATCATAGATAGTGAAGATACTCTCTTTCTTCTTCTTCTTTGACTTTTGACTTCGTCCCAATCGTCAGGAGTCCTCACAGTGGATAGAACTTCTCTACTTCTGTCTGTTAAACTAGTCCTCCTCTATTACCGACTTAGTTAGTCCTGTCGTCCGCATCATAATTTAACAACCTGTTTACAGCAGGATCTCATTCTGTTGCTAATCCCTTTAAGTCACCTTATACAACACGTAGAGGATACGTTGGGTCTAGTCTTTTAACCACGGCACCCACACCGTACTACGCTACTCTTTTTCTTCAATGCAAACTAAATAAAACGGATTTCAAAATATTGAACAGAAAGGCTGTCGATCATATTCTTAGGGTCGATAGTAAGATCCCAGATAATTTTACTGCTCCTTTTTTTAGCTTGACAGAGGACGGCAAATATTGTGTTATTACTGTGTTTCTTTCTAGGAGTGTGTTCTCAAATGTTGTGATGTCAAGAATTGTGATGTTGCCATGCTGGAAGGACGATCTAAAATGTGTATAGGTGTACATTGTTTCAATGCATCGTCTTGTGAATCTGTTCCTGTTGCATCAGATGATCACGAGGATTTACAGATAGCTCATGTTACAGGAAGAGGGATCGGAAACATTAAAATTGGTGAGTAACGTGACACGATAACAAGATTATTTCCAATACAATACACCGTTCATAACAAAAGCAGTAGCAGTCCCATTCATCTGAGTGGCATTTGTCATAGTTACACAACATATATCCAAGAATATCTTAAATATGCCGAAACCTTTATACAGATATTTTCCTCTTTTCAAAATTTAAACAAACAACAACTTAAAAAATATACAGCCAAAGGTGGCTAGGTGAAAGACTGTCCTCTTAAGAAAGTTATAGTCGATGCCAACTATTCACATTTATTTGTCCTTACAGCACACAATGATAGTAACATAGTGGTAGAACATTCAGTTTGCAAACCGAAAGTTGTGGGCTGGAAGGCACTATCAGAGACTTTAAAAAAGGGACATGGTGCTTCCCTGCTCGTCAGTCAGTACGTACGGGACAGGTTATGAAGTTAAAGATACGGTGCTACTAGTAAGGTGCCTCCTACGTTAGCATTAACTGTGTTTGCAGAGCTGCGTGGCCTATAAGTTAAAGAAAAGGAGATGGGCCATGATCTGTAATTCAAAATAGTGAGGGAAAGAACTTTGACTTTTTTGACGCTGTACAATGAAAGTTAGACCAACAAATGAGCCACGTCGACTTTAAATCGACGGCGCCTACATGCGAGGTTATTTGGTATTACTGTGACGGCGACGATTGAACATACTAAGACGAATATCAAAGCAATACGAATATATGTGAATATAGTCTCACCATATCATCAGTAAGTAAGCACTGCAAAGACATGGCTCCCCAATACTGAGTCGCATAAGGCAAGACGCCTGTCAAAAACGAAGCCTTGATTTGTTTCGTGTATGTTGTAATAAAATCATGGAGCAGAGAAATCGCATTCAAGAGTTGTGCGGGAACCCAGTGAATGTAACGCTCAAAATGTGAGGTTTTTCAATGAAATGGCGATCGATAGTGACAAAGTTAGTGATGACAAGAAAAAAACTTAAATATAAAATTAGGAAAAGC
This sequence comes from Chironex yamaguchii, assembly GCA_024741275.1. Lineage (NCBI taxonomy): Eukaryota > Metazoa > Cnidaria > Cubozoa > Chirodropida > Chirodropidae > Chironex > Chironex yamaguchii. The sequence continues at coordinate 15,232 of JANTCA010017232.1, forward strand.
ATTGGATGATTATGGTCATAATAATAACAGAAGTGTACTCAAGAAGCTAGTAAAATTTTGATGCCTATCTAAATTCTAATTACTAACTTCTGTTTCGCGGACTTTGTTTAAAATCTTTGATCTCTTTTGCTATTATTATGCTTCTTCTCTGTTTAAACGTGATTCTTTAGATAAGAAAACAAAAACTGTCAAGTCGGAAGAGCCTGATAAACGATGTCCTCATAATGAAATAATGTATAACATGAAATTGGCTGGAGGCCTACTTGCTGGCAAGTTTACGGACATTGGTCGAGTCAAGAGTATTATGACATGTATTCGATACTGCTGTGATGCAAAAGTGGAATGTGATTTGGCATTTATGCTTGGGAACAGGTATAATTTATCACGCAATGATGTGTTACATGCTAACACTTGTAGCTTTTGATATTTGAATTGCCAAACACCCCTGCAGTTGACAAAGAACATGCAACAGTTGGAAAACTTGTTCATGCCTGAATGATAAATTGTTACTTAAATATATCTTAAAAGATGAAAGCAAGAGTTTTTTGTTTCATATACCAGGCCACTGAACTTACGTTAAATGTACTTAATCAAACTAGAGCATAGCCTTATTTTGTTAGACTTGTTCTTGCATTCTTTTTTATTTACAAAAGGATCGAAATTTGAAAATTCACACTGTTTTGTTTACAGCCTAATTGATACATCAATGCAGGTAACGATGCAATAGGTTTCTCTGCAGGTCTTACACAACAAAAATATCCTATTCTAAATTTTTTAGGCATTAAACAACCTTGAAATTCTGAAGCAATGCTTGAAACAACATCGTTAACAGGATTTATAAATTCCATCTCTTTAAGATCATCACTTTCTTATATGAACAGAATTGGAACGTCTTAAACCTATTACAACGTCTATTTAAAAATTGTTTAAAAATTGATTATATTATTAAAAAGATTACAGCTGGAAATTAAATATCTTGAGCAAGATTCCTTTACGTTGTTGCAAGTATCTTATAATCCTCATAAATGTAATCGTTGTAATTGTAAAAAATCATGTATCTATCAATTTTATGTATTCACTAAGTTTTAATTCATCCAAAACAGATGTTATCTTGTCAAGTGTTACACCGAAGATCGCTGTCAAGCAATTCCAGCTGCTGACTCAGATTTCAAATTTAAACAAAAAATGGCGTTTGTTGCTCCATGGCTGTATGATCAACAAAAAAAAGTTGGTAAGTTGAACCACTTATATCAATGAGAGAAAAATTCACCTGCCTTGTTAAAAGAAAACTTTCATTGGTGTAGTTTATGATTTTTTCTTCTTAGTCACGCTTGAGAGGTTAACCAAGTAATAAGAGATTTTCAAAGCAGACAAAACCATTTGAGTCAGCTGCTGTATAACCTTGAAAGTTGTAATAATGTTTGTATTACATTTCTATTTAGGTCCAACAAAGTCTATCAAACATGTCACACATGGATCATTTCAACATCGTTTGCTACAGCGTAATAAGCGACAAGTGAAATAGGGATGTGTCACCGTATTGTCAACTGTTCAGCATATATAAAACTTTCCGCCTTGCCGAGCAGCCTTGGCGTGTTGTATGAGCTCCCAGCATTCTTTTCTGTCTTCGCCAAACTTTTAGCCTCATTTTGAACTCAAACCCAAGTAGAACTCACCATCAATTACATAGACTCGTAATTTCTCCAAGCACAACGATCAAAGCAGGCTAATTTCTCAATCGCTAAAACAGGATGCTAGAAGATGCACTTATAACTGAAATCAACCAAGTATCAAGTGCTCTAATCCCTTTGGTATATGTATCCTGTAGCTGATGTTAATTTTGGAATTAAGAGACATCGTAATAAAGTATCGTTACAAGATTTGTAATTTAAGAAATCTGGCATGTAAGAAAGATGACATGTAGGTCTTATGAACTAACAAGATATCGCTTTATTTTCTTTCAGTTAAAGTACCTTCAGGATTTCAAAAGCATCATGTGCAATGTACTCAGTCAAAAGTTTACACAGCTTCTAAGTTACTTCAAGGAAGTGATGCAGGAGAATTCACTGATATTGGTAAAGTAGGAAAAATGCATATTTGTGCACGACTTTGTTGCGAGGATCCATCATGTGACGTAGCCTATATGTTCGGTAAAAACTGTTTTCTGGTGAAATGTTACGGCGAAGAAAGTTGCCGAGTTGTACCAGATGAAGATCTAAGACGAAGTAATACAACGGCATTTGATAAACAAATTCAGTACATAATAAAGAGACAATTCGGAGTTAAACTAAATCCAGGTAAGAAACTTATCTAAAAATATCAGGTTACACACAACGGCATATGCATTCAAGAAATTCTTTCAAAGTCTCTCTTGACTTGTATTGTATATTCTACTTAGCAAATAGATGAACATTGATTTAAATTACTGTATTAACCACAACTCAATAGATCTCAATCATATATTTTGCCAAATAGACCAAATAAACACATGACAGACTCTGTCTTGCAGACGCACTTTACGTCTCATTAGAAGAGGAAGCGATACAATCATACAATTGCACCAAAACTCCAACAGGACTAACATCTGTTCATTCAAGGACATCACTGATGGATTGCTTTTCCAAAGTGAAGGCGGTGTGTGACTTCGTGCATATTATATACAAGCTTTAGAATTATTTATTGTTTTAACGCTGTGGCGACAAAGCAGTAGCGTCTTGTACGTCTATTTTCAGTACAGCACCACAGGAAGATGTATAGACTTGAATTTCAGTTGAATTGATTTCAACTCGCTTTCACATTCTTGCTTTTCCCTTCAGTACGACCTCCAATCTTTCAAGTCTAATGTTTATTCTTAGCTCTTACCTTGTAGCAGTCGTTTAACCTTGTGATGAGGTTACTATCACATGCATTGAATTCGTATCCCGACCTACTTAATCATTTCTGAGGTATAGGCGTGAAATTGCAACTCACCTGTCTCCTCTTTCTGGACTGTCCATTCCAAGTTTTTTGATGTGAAACTCACCCTAGGTTCCTTTATATCGCGGCTTTAACAACTTGTTGCCATACATTCTCAACAAAAGAAAACCAAACTTTCTCTTCAAGGTTTAATATCCGATTTTCTGTTGAAATGTTTTGAGCAACTTAAATTTTACAGAGTGGGACTGCTAACCCCACAATAAAACTTTGTATCCAGGTTTTGGACGGTACATTGCGCGTATCTCGTTACCAAAGCTAAGTCCAAAATTTATTGATGTCTTCTTCATCCAAATAAACAATCACTTCCTTTTGCAAGAGGCTGCAGTCTGACCCATCACAATCTTGGACATTCAGATATATCTTTAAACAAACTATAAACCTCGGTATGTATCTTGCACTATGAAAAATCAAGCAAAGCATTTGACGAAATGGGTACAATCATCATCATCGTTGTCATCGTCGTCATCATCATTATCATGATCATTATCATCATCATGGGTACATTAAAAGTTTGTAAATGAATATTTTTGAAATATTAGAAGTTGATTTGATACCTTGTATTATTGTAGACATCTATATTCAATTTAACTATGAACATTTAGTCTCTCTGCATCATTTAGGACCTTAACACATTAGGGCAAGCTAACTTCTTAAAATATCGCCTGATTTTTGAGATCTCATTTTGCAATAAGTATTAAAAACACTTTTTATTTCATGATTAGACGGGTCTGTCCAGAAAGACGATAATAAATGTTCAGTGGATGGAGAAATACGTAACAAAACAATTTTATCAAGAGGAATGCTTGCAGGAAAATTGACACATCACCATGACATAAGCAATATCCATAACTGTGTTGGAAAATGTTGTGAAGCCAAAAATTGTCATGTGGCTTTGATGTTTGGAGGACTATGCTACTCAATGGAATGCGCAAATGAACAGGCTTGTTCACCAGTGGAGGCACCAAAAGATGCACATAATAAAAATCCAACTGTTGCCTATGTGAAAAGAGGATCTCTAAGTATGGGTAAGAGTACACGTTAATGATTTACAAAATACAGTTCATAATAAAAGGCTATGCAGAATCTCCGTAAGGTTGACAGCTCCGCAGGAAAACATGAGCAGAACGCTTTTCTACATATACTCGCATAACACGGTCTCTGTAAACTTTCTCAAGGTATCAAATGAAATTTTTACCTGTTCAGGGGCGGATTCAGACTTCAGCAACCCTGCAAAAGCAGAGTTCAGATGTTTAAAACATAAGTGGCTTGTATTTCCTAAAAGCAAATGTGCGTATGTTAGATTTTCGCCTAGATACGCGCCTCTGTTGCACGACTAAGGCCTTGTAAATCAAAAATTCACAAGAAAATTGTTCCCTTCTTCAAAAAGGTTTACTGGTTATCATAATAATCTAGGAGTGCACAAATTACATTAACAAAAAAGCAAACCGTTTAGAAAATTATGAAAACAATTTTTCAAATACTTTTTAAGGATCTTGTAAATCATTTTATTTCCCCAGCCTTTAGAAATATTTTGCAAAAATTGCACTTGATTGAGACTTTGATAACTTTTATGTAGATTGATTGTTTAAGGAAAAAAAACAAGGTTTGCATAAGCAGAGTATGTTTTTTTCTGTCACAGCCAGAGAGAGCCCCGATTTAATGAATTGAATAAGATTGGCGTACATTTATTCAACGAGTCTAAATTTTATCTAATTTTAGCGAAACTTTTCATAAAGCAGACGCTTTTTCTTCCATAAATAATGCCAAACCTGCAGTGACTCCACTGTATCAAGAAGTCTTGTACTGTAGGTATTACCCAAGTAAATACTTGATAAATGTGAGACAACAGAAAAGACGTTTTAATGCAATCGCAGTCTTTACCATAGTTTTCTTTGTTTGTTTAAACTTGTCTGTTACAATTGTTAGATTGAAATCTAAATTTCTTTCCGTGCAATTGGCTATAGTGCAAGTAAATATTACCGACACATTTTTACACAGTTATTATTAACAACTTTTGTCTTTTCTTAAACAGCTCCAAAAGAGAACATTGTATAAATGGTACCCAGCTGCAGGACTGTGTTGGCTGAGATAGCATCCTGGTCCACCAAGTAGCAATGAAAACTCATGGCTCCTACCAGATGGTTGTACAAGGATTGGATGACCAAGCTGTTATTTCCACCTCAGCAGTCAACTCACCCTCATTTCATGGGCACAAAAATACTTCAGATAGAGGTCCTTAGGTCTTCAAAGAGAAGAGCAAGTGAATGACTTTTTAATAATTTCATTTGTTGAAGATACTTAGCCAACATTAAGCAAACAACTTCTGCTAGGAATCACAAGTAAACAGAGAATTATATATGGGAAATAAATATTAAGTAATGTTCTGATTAGCATAACAATAACAATGTTAACAAATTCAATTTTTCGGAAGTCCACCTTGCTATCCATAAAGTGTTTAAGTTGATTTTTAAATAACTTTTGGTACACTTAGTTTATTAAGTTGCCTTCAATGACTACAAATCGTAGGAATCTTGTATATCTCTACGATGCTAGATCACATAATAAGAATGAGCAGAAGGGACACTCTCGGCAGCCCCATTGTATTTTTGAAGCTTTTGAAAACAAGGGCGAACATGCTAGAACTCCTTTTCAATTCGAGGTTAGTGATCGATTTCCTTCTGAACAAACTGATTCTTTGGTCCTAAACGCTAAACTGTACTGTAGTGCAAGTTTACTTTAAAAACTCTGACCTGGTCGAATGAAAAGGAAAATGATGGATGCCTTGTTGCAATTTGCACAGCTTTAACCTTTTTGAAAGGAAGCAATAATGGATGTAGTATCAACATCATAAAACTTTTTATGTCTGAAGCTGGATTTATCTTTCCATCGACGGAGTTCTAAATCCCCTAACTGAGTACTTCGCCGTCTTCGTTTCATGTTGTCAATTCCTCTGGTGCAAGTGTTTTCAGGAACCGTGTCTTTGCAGAGCATTGTTGGCATTTAAATGGCATCAAAGGAGTGTTGATGTTAATTGATGTTAATGTTGAGTCTTGAAATGTCGATGGTTAGTTGTATAGTAGTCTTTGGTCTAAGCTTTGTTCTCAGGCTAATTCGAGATGGAGGAGTAAGCTCAGAAAGAAGATTTTAGGGTTGTTTTTAGTTAGTGAATGTAGTCAACTGTTCAGTTCTGAGTGTTGTACATTCATACTGCTGACATAAAAGTTTCAAAGTCACACTTGCGTGCAACCTGACAGGCTTGCTGTGACCGAGAAAGCAACAGAGTAACATCCTATGAAAAGGACTTTGATGCAATCACTGTCGATTGAGTGGCAGTCAAACAAAGTATTAATGTGAAAGGAGCATCAATTGTACGGCAGTGTACTCGTTTTCCCGTTTCTTGCCTGTATTGACACCTTGTTTGTGAAGGCTAGCATTATTGAAAACTCCACTGCAACAAACTAGAATCTTTACACTGGAAGGCAATGTTTTTCGCGAGCAGTGTACATGTTAATCCTCGTTTTCATACTTAGCAATGGGGCGTGTGCAAATGAATTCATGCTTCACCAGAAATAGCCGAGTGTCCCTTCTGCCTATTCTTATTCTGTGGCTAGATTTTATGAATACTCTATTTTGTACAGAAAGCAAAGCAACGTATTTTGGCAACATTAGCTGCTGCAGAATAACTCAATCAAGAGAAGTCGTATTGGCGACAGCGTTGTGCTAGCGGGAATGATTGCAAATTTGAATTTTCTAAGTTCCTCACGATATACTTTAAAATGTTTGTTGTTCTGACTTTTCTGGTAGATTTCAAAGGAGTTTATTGGTTTGTGGAAAAAATTGGTATGTTTGGATTTTTGTTATTTTAAAAATATAAATTTACTAATTATTTCGTGATATTAAAGGAGATTTCATCACACATTATAATGTGTGTTCTCTTTTACGATTACAACTGATTAACTTTCTTGTAAAGTAATCATAATTACATTAAAAAATCTATTGTGGTGCTGAATGGATCCTGAAGATGAAAAAGCACTACACGATCGCATTTGTTGAAAAGTAAGAAATGGATAATATGTACAACACAGAGTTAACATTAACTAAAGATTGTAAATATGTGATTCGTTGTGATTAGATTTGTACAGTGTATAGATTGCCCATAATATGAGACCCCTTAGTTCTTACAATCAATGTTGTTGTTATGTACTGGAATAAATTTGATATTTTAGAGGATAAGAATAGCTTAATTACGTTTAATGCCTTTGCGGCACAGGACACTTTACGTATTTATTTACTATTATTTATTTAGCACAAACAAATTGTTAATAAAGAGAATAAAAACATTCCTGTCATGCTTATTTTATTGTGTCTGTTGTTCTCTTTTTAAAGTTTTCGTTGTTTCTCTCAATTTCCCTGTCCAAGCAAAAATGCCTGACAGTCGAAGATTTCAGGCTTAGTAACGCATTTTACATTGTACTGTCGTTTGACTAGCATTGGTTCTTACTTTTAGGACCTGAAGCTAATGAAGAAATCAGTTAACATGATAAAATGTCTCATAAAAGTTTACTAGCTAATAATAATGCACGCAAACTGGAGACGAAAGAAAAACAAAACTATACATTGGTGGAAAGACAAGATCTCATTTTTAAAACAGTGATTACTTCCCTGCTTTGTTCCCAAATAAAATAAAATATTCAACCAGTTTATCTTGATAGAGGGTCATTTGCCTCAACATCAACAACAACTAGTGGCGGCTGGTGCTGGGGGGCACCTTGGGTATTGCCCCACCATTCAAAAGCAGAGAAGGTCCTCTATATCCAATTATTTTCTGAATTGACAAATTTTATCACTCCTAGTCATATTCAGGAACAACTTTCCGTGATTTCCCATTGTCTTTTTCGACAGTGTCAACTGTCAATGCATGTCCGAAGTTATCTGAAGGTTGGCTTGAAGCAGACCACAGGGCTGCATTCTACTTTTTCTGTAGTGTTTGACCGTGAACAGCAAGGACAACATAACATCCGCCCGAGATTTTGGCATCTGGGCATGCGTAGTTCATACTGACTGTCGGCGATATCGGACGATTTTCCCTCATTTCTTGGGCAAAATTGAGTTTGCCCGTTGTCTCAAGAAATCACAGGGAACCTTGTATGAAAAACGTTCAGCTCGGTGTTGTTGTGAAAGCCTATCAGAGATATCGCCCCACTTAAGCAAATTACCACCAGCCGCCACTGACAACAACGTGTTGAAATGGTAAAATGTAGATTTGTAATTTCAAGGAAAGAATTCACAACAGAATTCCCAAAGTGGAGGGGGGAAAGTAAGTCAAAATAGAATATACTTATTTCAACGTACGATGTACGATTAGTAACAATATTTTTATGTTAATAAAACTTTAATGGGCGTTTGAATAAGTACCTGATCTGACAAGAAACGTCATGAAAGACATAGATGGGTAACCACTTTACAAATGGTTTGATACCCGAAGCACCATTTATGTGCATTCTATAATCTCTGTGAGAATGAGATTGCAAATTTCAGCTTATACACATCAAGCTTTTCTCCTTTTTCTGCTGTACGTTTACAACTGCTAGTCTTCTCCGATTCTAGAAGAAATCTTCTCCTTTTTTGCACTGACAATGACTGGAATTGAATTTGACGGTGAAACGGCCCATTGGCAGTAGTCAGGTATATAGGTATGAATTTAAAGTCATGGGGATAAGAAGATAAGAAGACGAACCTTTTTTAACCTGGTCAGTTATGCCTCGTGGACTATTTTCGACATTCATTATAAACAGGGTGGAAACAAATTACATACGATTTAGGAAAGCATGAAGACAAAATTCATTTTTTGGGGCTATGGTGATTTGTTGGGGGGGGGAGGTGTCCTCTCAGCTGCCCCGGTCACAGCTTCACTTTTAGTAGACGTAAGCTTAACATAATGGGCTTGTTTACTTTTAAGACCATTAGTTACAAATTGTAAAGGGATATGATAGGAAAGAGGATGTGAATTTCGATCGTACAGAGCAACATGTTCGTAATAAAGGGGCATGTCCTATACGGTCCTCCGTGTGACAAACCCGGACTATTTTTAAACTGTGACTTACAAACAAGAAATACTTAGAAAGACAGATTATTACTGACGCATAAAACCTATTTATGCCTGTTATACTAGCAGTATGTTCGTAGTCACATATTAAAACTCAAATCAAGCATAAAAGTCGAGAAATTGTAAGGTGTCTCCTCTACCTTAATCCTGCATTGTATTTTTTCTTTCTATGTCTAATGATCAACTCATACCCACGATTGTGTACTGTAAACAAAGAGCAGCCGCTGTAAATCTTGACGATAGGCTGCCAACGTAAAACAAAACACATTCACCAGCACACTACTACATTTTAGTTTAGCTTGCCAATATTATTTCTTTTTTAGGATTAGCGCAGAGGCGGATCCAGGGTGTTGCGAGTGTTACTTAAGCAACAGTCAGTTTTTCAAATATCCAAATATTTATGAAAATTCTAAGTATCAGCAGTAAAAGTTGCAGAGATGATTTTAATAGTATCGAGTACGAAAACTTTCATAGACGTTGATATTTTTAATTTTATTTGCTGTATTTCAAGTTAATTTACTGGAAATTCCTCATTTATCGTTCTTTGGCTCTTTGAGGCCTTTTCTGGGGTCAGGGCTCATGTTTCGGTATAGAAACCTGCCGAATATTTTGCTATTCATAGTAATGGGATATGGTTCTGCTCTTTGCCGCTGCTCTTGGCCACTATCTGATCAGTCCACATTTGAAAAAGTGGGCGTGAATTGTTGCA